>NCVS01002609.1:0-23934 GCA_003055095.1 Goniozus legneri
TTACGGAGTTTTTGAATGTGGCGGTCGTCGGGCCCCCACATATCCATTTCGAATTTATTTCTTTATTAAACTTCATATGCGGTTAATTTCAGACTATCGAAAAAATATTCTCGAGTGTATCAATTTTTCATTGGTTCTTTACAAGACGAGTATCGCAATGTGACCAATCACCTTTCGATGTAACAGATCCAACGGGAAACATGAATGGAGAAAAATTAATTCTGGAGAATTGTATGCGCGGTTTAACCTCAAAACCGCGGTATTCTTTAAGATTGCCGAATGTTTGAAAAATTCGTATAAAAATTTAAGTTTCTTCAAAAATGTTCGAAGCGCATAGTATTAACGCAGAACACAAAGACTTGATACATGACATTGCCTATGATTATTATGGGCAACGAATGGCAACATGTTCTAGTGATCAGTTTGTGAAGGTATTGATAAAAGTGTATGAAATTTGTGTTACTATTTACCAATCGTTAAAATTGTTCTTACTTAGGTTTGGGATGAAGATGAACACGGGAATTGGCATTTGACTGCTTCTTGGAAAGCTCACAGTGGATCAGTTTGGAAAGTAACATGGGCTCATCCAGAATTTAGTCAAGTTCTAGCGACATGTTCTTTCGACAGAACTGCTGCTGTATGGGAAGAAATTGGTATAATAATGCTAAAAAGTCTATAAGTTTCTTCTTGCTATCTGTACAGAATTACAATTTAGAATAATTTATTATAGTAGGCGAAGGTTCTGGTCCAGGAGAACGAGGAATGAGGCATTGGGCGATTAGAGCAAATTTAGTAGATTCCAGGACTCCAGTTACAGACGTAAAATTTGCTCCTAAAACTTTGGGCTTGTTACTAGCAACTTGTAGCGCGGATGGAGTAATTAGAATTTACGAAGCTCCTGATGTTATGAACTTGAGTCAGTGGACTCTTCAACACGATATTAGCTGTAAGCTTCCTTGCAGTTGTCTTTCTTGGAATCCTTCTTTATCCAGGTATAGAAAATTCTATAAAATCTCTTAATTGTGTTATATTTTCAAGATTGCTCAACGAGATTGATTTTAGATTACATCCTCCAATGATAGCGGTAGGTAGCGACGATTCTAATGTGTCTGCTGGAGGCAAAGTTTTTATTTATGAGTACTCTGAGAGCAGTCGGCGCTGGACAAAAACAGAAACTTTATCTAATATTGTTGATGCTGTTCACGATATAGCGTTTGCTCCCAATTTAGGCAGAGATTATCACACTTTAGCAATTGCAACTAAAGATGTGCGAATTGTGAAATTGAAACCAATACAGTTAGTATTTTACATGATTATTGAAAATGACATTGATTAATTATAAATTTGTTAACGAAAAATTGTTTTTCAGGAATAGCGTGCAAAGTGGATTGTCGCGGTTCGAAATAACTACCGTAGCGCAATTCGATGATCATTATTGTACTGTTTGGAGAGTTTGTTGGAATATTATGGGAACAATATTGGCCAGTTCAGGCGATGACGGTTGTGTCAGGTTATGGAAAGATAATTATATAAATAATTGGAAATGCGTTGCCGTTTTAAAAGGCGATGGAACATCCGCTCAAAGCGCTGAAAGTCCTATAATTGCAACTCCACCTAGTCATTCCGCTAGTTCTCAGCAACCAATTTCAACAACCAGGTATTACAAATTGGGTTCCATCAGTCATCCGAATCAAGTGCCATGGCATTAATTGGAATAGACTACCTTATCTTTTAATTTAGGATTGCAGTTACATTTATTTATATTATTTTTACATTATTATCATTGTCAGAAGAATATCAATTAGAAGTTTTATCCTATTAGTGTCGATGAAATCAGAACCATATGTAGTCAATTTTTTTTATTTTTACTCATTTCTTCAAAAAAGGTATACTTATATTTCATAAAATATTTAACAAATGCAGCTCTCCATTGAAATTATCCATAGTTACAGAATTAATTACAATAGTTACATAATTCAATTCTTCATGATACTGAATACTTTATTTACAATAATAGAATAGATTTGAATAGATTAAAAAGGTGTAATAATTTTGTAAGTATATTACGCGTATCTTCCTAATTATTTGTAAAATATTTTTTCAATGAATAAAAACTATTTGTATAATCCTCAGTAGACTTTAATTTTATTCCTTTATCCATTGGTATGAAAATAAAAATTCTTTATCGATGTTATTCTTTGTGAAAAATAAAACCCGTTCTTTTTATTTATTTATATTACTTTTCGTAGTCTATTGTAGCGGCCGTTATACAATTGTAACGAGTAGAATGCGTGTAATAGAATTGTTTTTTAACTTTTTACAGGAAAATTGCTATAGCTACAGTTACTTCAGAGAAACCCACTGCTACCATTATATGCAATAACAAGTGGCAAGCACCTGTAGTAAAAGGCCGTTTCAGTAAATCTGTATGGCTGGGAAATCCTAGCGAATCATCTCCTCCTCCACCACCAGTTCTAGAACATTCGAAAACTAAAAAATGATTATACATTAAAATTTATACAATGCATGTCATTCATATTCAATATGAAAAGAAAGATTTTTACGTAACTTTGTTAAGGTTAATGTTTTGTTTAATACTCTAGTGATTCACGTTAAGGCACTTAGAAATATTATTGGGTAAGCAAATGAATTAGTATGTTATTCATTTAAATACATTCATGATCATTTATGTAAATCAATCGAAAATTATGAATATTACATAGTTTTATTATGTTGTCTGTAGTAATAACCAATTAACAATTTAACGATTATCCTTTGTTTAACAATTATTATAAAATGATTTCGGAAAGGTGCAGCATGAATGAAGCGAATGTGCTAAATCGCCTTAGTGTTTTAGATATTGTGCGAAATAATTTGAAAACTCTCGGATTAGTAAGTAACTGCCCTATTTCAGAATATAAAATTCAAATTGACACTCCGTCCGTGATTTTCCAGACATATTATAAAACTCGATTTATTTATTGTGGAGAGTACGATGGCACGTTTCAAGCCTTACAGGAGGTAATCTATAAACATTACTTATTATATTATTGAGAA
Source organism: Goniozus legneri (assembly GCA_003055095.1). Classification (NCBI taxonomy): domain Eukaryota; kingdom Metazoa; phylum Arthropoda; class Insecta; order Hymenoptera; family Bethylidae; genus Goniozus; species Goniozus legneri. The sequence goes on from NCVS01002609.1 coordinate 3,058, forward strand.
AATGCAAAAAATGTGCATGAGTACTTATAAAAGCAGTCTTTTATTGTTGGTATTGGAGGAATTAATTTAGGTTATGAATATCATAAATGATTGAAAAGAATTCATTAAATATTTCTTTAGAAATTTGAGCATATTATAAAGAAAATGAGTGGGGATTACAGTGTTAAAATCACTGGATTACTGATAGTGTATCCAAAACATTATATACATATTTTAGAGGTTTGTGACGATAGTATTTCCAAGATTAATTATTATAAATTATACATATCATTTAACGTTAATAGACATCGGAGGATATTATCATTAAGCACTTAATGGTCATTCAAGAAACGGGTAATGAGTTTATAACACTCGAGAAAGCTTTTTCACTTGTAACAAACCATCATGTACGTTTGGTATGTGATGAAAAATTATAACGATTTTATATAAAAATTAAAATTTTCATTTATTAATTAATGTATTCAATTTATTAGGGATTCTTCCAAAATTGGTCCTCGGTATTTGTGGTACCACCAATAACCTTAGTAAAACCAGAAACTCATACCAGATTAGAAATTGAAAAATATATTTTCACGAGTGTGACAAAAATTTTCATGCTCTGCGAGAACCTATCAAAACGTTCAAAGGAAAATGTAAAGTTAAATTTTCTTCTAATTCATATCTCGTAATTAAAAGCGTTTTCTCTTATTCAGATAATAATTCAAGATATTTTCGAACAATCGGCTTACGATATAGCTCAGTTTTTGCCCGAAAGTACAATTCTGCATCACTTGATAACTTCAAAAATTTTGCAAACTATTGAAGAACAATTCAAGTTTTTTACCGACGTTTCATATACGAATTTGTATTGCGGTAATGTATACGTTTCAGAACGAACGATAAAATGAACTTGGTCGCTGAATAAAAACGATTATTTATTTCAGAATATTTACAATATCAAAAAAACATTTTTATATGTGGAATACATGAAACTTGTGTCAGATACTAAACTAAATACATATACATATACAAAATGTTCCTGGTGAAAATAGTCGTTTAGCATAAAGCCCTTCGGTGAAGTGCTATGAGTCTCTCGGAATTTTTCCCGAAAATATTTATTTTTTGATCGGTTCATCGACTCGTAAACTTTTCTTATGATCTACAATGGACCCTGAAATAATAGGTTTTAGAGAGGAAATGCAACGAAAAATATATATAAAGGAAAAGTTTGGCGAGCGTTAAATTTTGAAGTTTTCATACTCACAAAGACAATCGGAAAAATTCTAAGAAACTCTCGAGAAACTGTTCACCAGAAACTTACATGATGTACAGGCAGTATGTGGATGAATGTGGTGCCTCCACGTACTCTCGTTCTAGACGATATATTTTTAGTTCTTGATCGAAAATTACACAATTAGGAATTGAAACGGTGCGCTAGTGCCAGTCGATATAATTAAATTTCGCGATTATTACGCTGCAATATAAAATTCCAAACTACTCTTGCGTTTCACAAATATTTTGTACAACCTTCTATTTTCATCATGAGTGAGACATTTTCTTCTTCTATGAAAACGCTATCTACAGCAAGATACTCAGCACTGAAAAAAATCAGCGTTTGTCCAGTAATCAAAAAGTTATTTAGCTTCGTGTAGCTTCATATGTATAGAATTCGATTCGGCAGATTTCTTTAGAGAAATAAATTCTCTCGTAGGTGTCAGTATGAATGATGATAAACGACAGTTATGATTATATACACACAAAACATGAATTGTGTTTTTTTTTTTTTTAGAATAGCTTACACAGAGGCCAAATTGTTCTGTTCTATGTGGATATTTTACTTTCCATTATTTACAATGAAATATTTGACTGACGTTGATATTAATTTGTAGAAAGCATTTGGCCGTCACCACGGGACTTGATGCCGTACAATGTGTTTGGTCAAGAACAATATGAAAGACGACGACGGCTATCGTTATTAACTCGTCAAGAATCCATGCACGAAGAGCGAAAAAGAAGCACAATCGAATTGATTTATTGAGTTGCATTTACTAGATCTAATGACGGTTTGGAGTTAATACCAGAAGTGATTTAAAAAAAATATTTCGAAATCAGTCGCATCGTATGAACGTACGTAGCACACTTTTTAAATCTCATCGTTCGTTTTATCATTACGAATACGGTCAACATTGTTGTTCGCACACATCCACATTAATATAAAATAACTACTTAAATCTACGATAGTAAAATACAATTACGGAAACTATGTAAATGAATAGACAACAAATTTTGACTTTGGCAGTTTTACGTTGAAATTTTTATCTTTTACATTCATATTATAAAGTTATTATTTCAAGTTGAACAAATGTTATTGTATTCTGCCACTTTATGTATTATGTTGCACCTCCTATATGAAGTAGCGATCGCAACGTTTTTGAAATTATACAATTGCGTTTACGTACAGATATCAATTCCATCAATGGTAGTACAATAGGTAATAATAGAATTCTGTAAACGTCATAGACCGATTTTTTCAATGGAGATATATCACATCAAACGCTTGTGTAGCAATGAACAAACTCACGTTCATTAGGGAGTTTTCAGAATAATAAGTAAAGTTTAACTTTTCCGTTCGTACGAGAAAAATTCGTAAAAAACCATTGTTTCTTCTTTCACTACTATTCTCTACAATGTCTTACTATATCGAGCGGCTTATTAGAATGACACTTTTCAACTTTAATCGCCCTTAGAAAAAGTACACGTTTATACGATACGAAGCAAAATATGTTTTTACATCACTCCTTGACAGTAATATCCTCACCTGCTCTAAAAAGGCGCACGTATGAATTTGTTCACACAACGAAATAAACACGAATACAAATGCGTTATATAATTTTTCTTATGCACTGCCAGCAGCCAAATTCATATAAAGAAAGCTATACATTTAGTTTTCATAAATCATCATCTGTTATCATTACCTATTCTTCTCGATCACAAAACACTCGCCTAAAAGAGGGGAGAAATTCGGGACAGTACCACGACGACGCGTACGAGAAGTCGTGTGCGAAGGATATGACGGATTTTAATATTTACTCTTATAACGACCCGATAAGCTATGATACAATAATCTTCGTTTCCAGTTTTAACAACATCCTTAAGCACGAAACAGGTAGTAGTTATACCTATCGCAATAATATACCACGAGTCGTAAACTTTTTAATCGGTCATACCTAATTGCAAGATAAAGACTTTATACTTTTAATTTTTCTTTCATGAACAAACTCTTGTTACCATTGGATTACTCCAGGTAAATTTATACTTTATACATTATACAGATACGCAATATTACAATAAAATCCAGAATACCACAGACTGAACGCAATTGGAGTTTTATTTCATCTCCCGTCATTTTCTTATTCGCACCGTTCTCTCAACGTTTTCTCGTAACTTCCCCATTCGCGCGAGTTACTTAGAAAGGTGAACGATATGTCTCATTGTCTTTAACTTCTCACCGAGCGAGAAGATCGCTCGTTTCGAAGTGATACCTTTTCAAGTCCGATAAAACTTTTCTCGACGGTCTCGATGGTTTTACGTATTTCGTTTCTTCACTACCCTTCATCTTGTCGCGCAAAGTCTGTTCAGTTTGCGTTATTCTGGTTGCATATAATCAATTTGCTTTGTATACATATACAATATTTATAATCTTCATACTTACATCAACTATAATTGTACAGTTACATTTGTGATAGTAAAAGTTTAATTAGACTGTATATTTATTTATATATAGATCGTATAAAATATCATCCGTATTCGAATTATGTACAGTCGCGCGTGAATAAATCACGAATTTATGTATTAGGTAATATTGTGTTCGTTATAATAATTTTCACGTCACACGGAGACCGCAACGTACAGTTCGTCGCACCGCGACGTCGTAAATTGCAGCTTCGGATTTATTCGGCTTCTCCAATGTGAAAAGGGCACTTGATTCAACATAGGAATTTTAACGTATCGTCGTCGGATTCTTAAAATAACCATCTCCTTCTCTAGCGTAAAAACAAACCAAATTGGCTCACAGCTGACATTCGCGCGTTATTGATACAATTATATTTTTATCGAACGGGTATAATTTATTTTGTATCGCGCGTTTCATTGTCGTCGCGTTCATTTGATTTGCGGCATCGGGCGTCGATTGCAGTCGCATTGTTTCGTCAAAATCTTTCGGCAAACATAACGCACATGATATACTGTTCAACAATTCTAATAATACACGATATATTATATATAGCTTTAATTACCATTGAGATTTTTCCGAAGGAAAGAAGAAAAACGTAATTTGAACGAAACGAGAAAAGGGCAAAACTGTTTCAAAATACCCCTCTCCGCCTGGCAGTGAAAAATATTTCTTCTTCTATGTTTCTCATTGAGTATGTTTGCGTATGTGTGTGTGTGTGTGTGTGTGTTTTCTTTAGGAATAATAAAGCTCATTTAGAGATCGGTGGTTTCAGCGAGGTCGGTCCTCACTTGCCTGTATCGTCACACGGAACTCTCGCGCTTCGCAACGACTATCGGCGTACCGATCGTACCGTCTTGCTTCTGCGTTTGTACGCAACACGGGCCCGGCATTCTTCCGTCGATATCCTTCGCGATTATCGTACTACCGGGACATGGACGGCTCACCACACCTATCCCCGTGTAGATCATCGGCGGGCTCATCGTCAGCGTGACCGACTGCATGCTCTGGTTCGGCCAGTGCTGCCTCGGCAATGTACACACCTCGCCTTGCATCGGCTGATACTGGAAAAATCAATTAACGGCCAATCGTGAAAAGCTCCAACGAAATTTCGCATTGTAAAATTCATTGTTCGACACCGGTGTGCTCGGATTTCGCTTAAACATATAATCACGACTCTCCGAGCTCCGAGCGCATAATGGGATATTAATTGCACGGGTGATTGGAGGTATTGTTATTACGCGCATTTACGATTGCCGTTATGTATGAATTTGCAATTGCCTCGCGTAGGCCAACTCGTATACTGCATGCGATTAAAGTGATTAGCTAATTTTGCATTATAGAAATTTCTATTACACGGTGATAGACTATGTTGCTCGTGATTAAAAAAAAAATAGATATTGCGTATACACAGTACAAGTCTCGTACCGATTTGTGCTTCGTCGATATATTCGAGAGTTCATGGAGCGGCACCCCGTTGCGAATGGTGCAATAACCGACGTAACTACTGTGACCGCCGATTGAGGTCACGTTCGAGCGCTCCAGCAAGCTCCTCGACGGCGACGTCTCGATCGTCGAGATGTGACGCCGTTTCCTTAAATATTCGGTCGGGTCGTCTCCTACTAATGAAAAAAGGGAAGATGAGAAAAATATTGTTAAATAAACTATCGGCTCGACAATTCGATAATTTCGCTCACTCGTTATTTGCTGAGGTATTATGTCCGGATTTTTCTCGTCGCTCTCGCTGAGGTCACCGCTCGAGTCCAACTTCCGGAACGGACTACCCGGAAGTTTCTCGTCCGTTATAAGGCTGCCGCTCTCGCGGAAGCGCAACTCGCGCTGTATCGCGACTGGTTTCGTTTGCTTGCTGCCGTCCTCCGAGTGGGACTTGCCCTGCTCGTCTACCTGAGTGTGCTGAATCCTGAGCACGACCATAACGATGATCATAACTATAGCCAGAGCCGCACCAACGCCGATCATTACGCTCAGCATTGGCGTTAATTTTATGCTCTGTCTCGGTCGTTCTGCAACAATCGAACAATCAACGTTATATTGTTTCCCGCGATATAAACAGTTACCTCTAGTGGTTATTTTCTATTTCAATTTTTTCCCCTCTATCGTGCAATGTAATTTGCAATTGAAAAATCAATTTCGGGAAATAGCAAGCGCAAACATCTACGTTCGGCGTAACTATGGTGAATTTCAATTTGGCAATTCACCTGACTCGGAAGTTAATTGTTTTTCGGGTAGCCTGAGGGTGCCCGCCTGGACCACCATCGCCTCGCTACGGCCTTTCGCGTTGAACGCGTAAATGCAGGCTTGATAAAGGGCCCCGGAGTCCAAATTAATGACCGTGAAACGGGGCACGTGTGACGTCAGATTGGCACGCAATTCCTGGCTATTGCTCTCTCTGACCTCGAGCAGGAAGGATTGGGCGAGGCCGCCGTTGAAGCCCTCGGTGCATCGTACATTGAACGAGTTCGTCGATGTGTTTGAAGTCGTACAATTGTGCACCATGTCCGGTCGACCTGTTGGAAAAATAAGAGAGAATTTTCACCTCGCCGCGCAAAAAAATTTTCGGTTACGGAATTGTTGATATCTCTAGCTCTCGCGATACCTCTTGTAATTTCATTTAGAGCACGTTCCATGGCCCGCGGACGTACGTATAATTAATGACTCGAGCGAGTGCGGAAGAAAACGCCGCCCTTGCTCCCGTTCGCGAAGCGAGATTGGTCGGACGGGGGGTTGGGACGATGGGATGTATCCCGAGGCTCGTAAAGCCCCCCGCCGATAGGGCAGAATGGGAGCACGCTGCGTTTTCTTAACGTCGAATAAGAAAAATAAGGGTAACGGTAAACGCACGGAAATTTATCTCCACTTTTTTCTTCCACCCAAGGTAGTCAACCCCAACGAGCGCGCTACATTGTTGTCGAGGAAAAATCGTTACGCTGTATATACCACGCGCGTCCCTATGGCCTCGTATCTTTTGGATTTTTCGAAAAATATAAGGAAAGCTGAAAACTCGACGCGAAAAAGCTACTTTGCACTCGGCCCCACCTTCTCCTCTTCCTTTTTTCTTTCGCGTCTCTCGTTTGTTGATTCCTCTTTTGCGTCGAATATCAGAACGCGAGAGGGGGTCGAGTCAGAGGGACCCTTTGTGGTTCTCGCGAGCGCGCGAAAATTCGCTATTCGACCGAAAAGCCCTTTGAGAATCGCGTCGACACAAAACGCGAAAGGGAGTTTCGGATGTGGAATCGGTAAATGTACGTGCGTTGTGTGTCTAGCGCCCATTGTCGCCTATTTACCCATTCTTCTCTTTGCGGCCCATACGCGCAAATCTATAACGACGCGCGAGACCAGCAAGACGCGCAATTAATTAACTCCCCGCGCGGCACGACGACGAAAAAACAGTAAATTCCACCTGTTGATTCGGTGCTATTCGAACTGACAGATAATCTATATATTAGATACGAACCCGCCGGTATAATGTGAAAAACGCATGGCACTTGTTGTTTGCCGATATGATTGCTCGCCCAGCAGAGTAAGGTCCCATAATCCAATTCCGTCATCGGCGTGTACGAAACGATCGAGGATGTACCAGCGCCGGCTATATGACCCGCGGAGACGTCGATGCTCTCCGCGGAATTGTTGAACGTCCAACGGAATTGCACCTCGCCAGGATTCGCATCCACTTGGCAAGATATATTGGCCTTCTCCTGCTTCGCCACTCCGTGCACTTTCGTCTGATTAGCCTTGCACGTCGGTGCGACTGTACGGGGCCACGACGACAACGATATGTAGTATTTCTCTTTGTATATGTGTAACGGGCCGACTATATATAGTTTATACTACTTACACATGACGTTCAAGTAGAAGGGAGCGCTCTCGCCTTCGCCCTCCTCGTTATAACCCACGCAGGTGTAATTACCTGCGCTCTTGCGATCGACGCCCTGCAGCACCAGACTCTGATTCGAGATTATGATACCCTGTGTTCTATTGTGATGCAGCGTCTTGCCCTAAAAACGAAAGAACGAGAAATAACAGTTTGACCTCTCGAACTCGATGCAAGGATTGGCTGTAGTAAGTACAAGTCAACTAAGTGTCTATTACTCTTCATTTTCCAAGAGGCAGAAACGTCTTTTTCTATGAGCAACAATGCACAGCTTCGTTTTCGAGCCAGTCGTTGTCATAATGGTACCATGCGCATATACAATAAAAAGAGACAGAAGGAGAAAAAGAGATGAAGAAAGCTTATACGCAAGAGAGCAAGCGAGCGAGCGAAAGAGAGAGAGAGAGAGAGAGAGAGAGAGAGAGAGCGAAGGAACGGAAAAAACACGAGAAAATTGTCATTGTTCAGTCGACAATCTTCGTAAGTGGCAGTAGTACGACATTTCCATTGCCCTCGTTCTGATTTTTTTTTTTACGGAGGAAAACGAACGAGGCGCGAGAGGAGCTTCTCCGTTTTGACATACCCACTCGCGTCACTCGACTCCTCCGTCGTTCGGGAGTGAGAAACCCACCGCGCGGTACTGGCCATATACACGTACACATATCCGTGTGTTCGTGTTTACACCACCTACACATTTTTTGTTACCCCAAATGAAGATCGTTCGCGTACCGATCAAGTTAGCGTTTTATTTTTCAGGGCTCTTTTTTCGCGTTCTATAAGCAGCGAATACCTCCACTATTTTCCTCTACGTACGCAGTCTCTTCTGAAGGAGGGCGAGTGAGGAACGAGAGAAGAGGCAAAGTTCTCGCTCACGGGATGGAAGGGTATTAAAAAACTTTAATGCCTTCGAACACCGAGAGAAGAGAGAGAGAGAGAAAGAGATATAGAGAGTTCGCCCTTTTTCCTTTTACTGGCGTACACGATGTGTGGAGAGGGGAGAGGGAGGTGGGTCAACTGAGAGAGAAAGAAACGGCGAGATGTCGAGAAAGGAGGGTTATATGGACTCGACAACGCGCCCGTTTATGGATTTCGCTCGGCGAGGTCGACACTGCGACACGGTACGCGAATCGTTTCGCGTGTAAGAGGATCGCGGGTTATCTGGAGCGCTGCCCGTGAAGCGCTGAACGATTTCTTTCTTACTTTATTTCTCTCCTTCTTCGTTCCGTCCAATACCCCTACCTCCTTCTTTCCTTTTTTTTCATTCGTTTTATCTAGTCGCCGTGAGGCTCTTCGCGAAACTACAGGCCAAGATATAGACGGTTTATCGGTTCGTTTTTGTGGTGGTATATATGCCGCTTAAGGGACGATTTACGCTTCCGACCTTTATTCCACTGTTAACAAGATCTCGGCTTTTCGCTCGAGCTGATTGTCTCGACGCTTTAATAGTGTTAAATATTTTTCGCTCGATGCATTTTTTGTGTTTTAATGTATTTTTATTCGCGCTTTCAAGAATTTCACGTAGATCGAAATTCGCAACTCTAAAAGTGACGTTTGTCCCGCGGCATTCCAGAATCGACAGGTGTCAATTTCGCTCTTCGAAAAGATAATCGAATGAAAAGCATTCACTCGGTTCGGCCAAGTGATTCGATTATAAAAGATTTTCGATAGCGCGAAAGGTCAAAGTACTCTCTTTGTATAAATCCTTTAATAACCTTCCCTTATTCGGACCGTTCGTCTATGCGCAAAATACTTTTATGAATGAAATTTATTTAGGATAGCGATCTAATATACATAATGGCAAACTGTATTATACGCTCAATCTTATTCGTTTCCTAATAGATACTCGGATGCCCTTTTATTGCTTTCGTTTAATCCGATTAAAGTTTAAAAGGCTTTGATCGGATTTCATTGAATTTAAACGGGCGGTACGTCGGTAGGATGAATTTCTGATCTGTTAATTCTGGTCGCGAAGAATTACACATAATAATAATTTGTTTCCCGACGTTTGCACACCACTCCGAATATGAAAATAAAAGTTGGAAGGACCAAGAATATATTACGTGTTAAATTTGCGAACGAGAAGAAAGTTCATGCCCGTATGTGCTTTACCGTCTTGTTCGCGTTGCTCTCGTTGACCTATATTCATTCTGCTCAGCCCGTTATGGCACTGCGCGCATCTGCCTATATTTTCAAAACTACGAAACTCGACGAAAATTTTTGTTTCGTAAACAAAACGCATTAGTGCAGCTCTCCCGCTCTCGTATCATCGTTGTATACTATACATACATATACACACGTACACATACTATATACTGCACTTATTGAAACATTTAATGAAAGCGCATGTGGTTTTTCAAGTATAGCTGTATTATCTTCCGACGTGAATTTTCGTTATCCCACGGGATTATTTCGAGCCGTGCGAACGAGCGAGAAATTTTATCAAGAGGGTGAAACGTATAGGTGTGGAATGTTGTAAATCGTGAGCTCTCGAGCTGCGAGAAAACGGGTGCTCGCTCACCCTCGAAATAAAGACCTATATCGTCGTTAGGTGTATAAGAGGAATTCGGAGGGACGATAGGAGAGTGGCCTCGGAAAATTATATTACCTGGTGTCGCCATTCGACCTTGTGAACAGGAGGCCTGGCGCGTATCTGGCAATCGAAGTAGACGTCGGTACCCTCCCTTATCGAGTTCGAATTCAGGTTCGTGCCGAGCTGTACCTCGGTCTCGGGCGTGTCTGCAAGTCGTCGATCATCGGATAAATTGACACGAGCCTTGTGACGCGTTTATATACAGGATATATCGCCATCAGGGTGTTTAAAATGTGAATGGAGAAGGGATGGGGGAGGTGGCGACATCTGCCTCGCACGATAGACGCCTCGAGGGGAGGGGAAGGAGAGGGCGAGAGGGGCGCAATATCGTGGATAAGGTTACGTTAATACGCTTACACATTATCTGGAGTTTCCAGTCATCATCTATCAGCGGCGTGCCCATGATTGGATTTTCAGCCCGACACGTCAAGTGTTTGCCGGCATCGGCTTTGGTAGCCATGAAAGATAAGACACTGGTGGTCGTGTTCCCATCACTCGAAACCTGTAACAACATTATGATAAGTCCTCGTTGGTCCTTGGTGCGAAATACGCGAGAGGGCTTTCCATTTTCCCATCGCGATATCCCATTCCTTCCGGAGTCGAAGCTCCCCCGCTGCGTTTCTCTCGCCCTACCTGTTTAGCGCTTATCCGGTATATTAAAAGCGAATCCGTCACTTCCACTCGAGGCTTCGGTTGACCGCGCGCGGTCGCTTTTTAAACCGAATTTGAAATCCTCGATCAATCTGCCGCCTCCCTCGCGCTTATCGAGATCCGTGATCTGTCCCCCGCTAACCCTCCCGTCTAATATACTATACTATGGAATACACACAAACATTTATATATATCGCTCATACGTACACGAGCGGAGGCACCTGTCGTTCGAGTCTCTTTCGAGCAATTTCACAGCGATGAAATTGCAATTTCCCCTCGCCGTTCAATTATCGCGGCTTAACTCCGGGATCGCGTGCGCGGTTGATTATAGGATTGACTGCTCGATCCGCAGCGAAGAGATTACAGCCCCGGATGGGGATGATGGGGGTGAGAGGTCGAACGAGCGTTCAGCCGATACCGATGGGAGGGATACGAGACTCACCATACACCTATAACCGGCGGGTCTTTCGAATAGATATTTTATCGAATTTCGACACCGAGTTCGTGGCCCTGTCGCTGCACTTTCGATTCTCGATTCTAATAAAGTCGTTCGAAAATTTCTCCGCACCGCGCCACGAGGCTGGGAATTTCCAGTCGAAACGATTTGTTGCGCCGTGACTCGCGAGAAAATATACCAAGTCGCGATAAATCACTCGATTAATTAAAATTGATCTCGGTCTGGAATGAGAAATCGAAAACGCGGGGCTCTATATGTATATAAATTTTTTCCACCTCCGCACACACACCGACTACTACTTTGGCCCACTCAATCTCTGTCGCGGGGAACGTTCGCGCGTTCTGATAATCTCCCTCCACGCGGCCCGATGAAATTGCAATTTCTCGTTCAATTATCGCGATTTAACGGCGCAATCGCGTGCTCCGCTAACGTTCGGTACTAATATCGAATTGACTGTTCGAGACCTTACATGCGTGCTCTCTTTTGTTTCATCTCGCTACGGTCGTTTTCTCCCCGAAAGCTCCTCTCCAACGCGTTACACGCGGCTCGACAATAGAATTCGATATCGCATCCGTAACTCTGCGCGAAAACAACGCAAATAAATACTTCTCGTCAAAACGGCAATTTAATTCAGCCTTTTGTTCGGAAAACGTTAAAGTTCAATTTCGCGAAAGAAAATCGCTATTAAAAGTACAGCATACGTATGAAAAGTTGAACGTAGTTCTCCCGCGATACTAAATTTTTTTCGCGAAAAAACCAGTCTGAATGTACTCTCGCGAACAAAAAATAAGTTCCGGGAGACACTCGCTGGCGTAACTTTTCTAACTGGCGGGGCAAAAAGCATCGAGCGAGATGAAAAAAATTTTGATTGCCACGGGATCCGAGTAGCGATCGGGGTGATGAGTGCGCACGGCCAGTACGGGAAAAGTATAGAGGGGAAAAAGTGAGAGCGCGGCTAAAGTCCCGCCGATTCGGTTTGTTAAAAGCGTATCTATCATTTGTGGAAGGATCGACCGCGATAGTGCATTAAGCGCCGTCTAGCTCGAGATTTTCTCCTCGGATCCATCTTAGCCATCGTGCGCGCTTCCCACCGCCATCGTTCCCGCCTCCGTGCGCGCAGTCAGGAATCTTTTGGACAATTTTGAAGCGTTTTCTCGATCTCGGGGTGGCGCGGGCTCGATGAAATTCCAATTTCCTCCTTCAATTGTTGCAGCTCCGCTGCGAAATCGTCCGCGCGACCGAGTTTCATCGTCGGATTTGTCGGCTGAAAGCTCTCGGAGTGTACGAGAAGGAGGTTGAGGGATTACGGCCGGTTGCGCGTCCACGGGGGCGAGGAGACGCTCGTAAGAGGGAGAGGAGGAGGAGCTCGGAGGAAGCAGAGATAGCGGACGAGTCTCTTGGATATTCGAGAGAACGAAAAACACACATTCGACGCGAGCGTGACTCCGAACGGCGAACGGACGACAGAGGGGGCGTCGTAGCGAGTCGTTTAACGGTGCGGTTTAACGAGGCTGTAAAGTCGCTCGAAAGAGGGGCGCGCAGTCTCGAATTGCCGTAAAGTAGCGATGCGCCGCTCACCGGTAATGCAGAAGTAAAGGAGCCGCGATAAGCCGGTTATGCAGGTTGCCCGCGTAGTGTCGGTTTTACGTATCGAGCCGGTAAAAGACCGGCGCGGGTAGTCACTAGCCGTGATTCCGTATGACTCGAATTTATAAAACTCTCGTTAACGCAATCGCTCTCCCCGGAAATACATCCATTCGCCAAGAGCGAAAAATGAATCGACGCGAGCGAATAAATTTTCACTACCCTTATTTCACCTCGATAGAGTGGGGAAGGGGCGAAAATAAAAACAATAAAACATCGTGGCGTGTAACGGCAGCGGCTGAGGAAAACGTATTAAAAAACTTTTTCCCTATTCTTCCCACGTTTATATTCAGCGGCGTGCGGGTCCGCGAACTTTGGGCAAATTCAGTCCTCCTGGATTTCTCGCGACGCTCGGGATATACCGTCGAGGGTAGGGGCCGAGAGAGGAAAAGTGGAAAAACGGGAGGAGAGGAGGAAGCGAGAGAGGTATAAAAAAAGAGAATCGGACGGAGAGCCGGATCACGATGCCGGGAAGACTCCACCCTCGCGTGCAAATCCGCGGGTGTATTACATAGGTATTTCGCAAAACAAATATCCCGATTTCTTCGTTCGTCGCGCGAACCATGCACCATCTCGGGTGCTCGATGTAAATATTTGGCGGATAAGACGTGAGGGATGCAGGTGCGCGCCAAAACGTGGAAGATCGAAAGAGAGTCGATACCGCGCGCGATGACAAGACAAAGAGCGCGCGGAAGATCAAACGACGAGAAGAAATCACCCAAGACATACGAGGGGAGACGGCATAATCTATAGCAGCGTCGGCCGAAAGAAACGAGCCGGACGCGCGCGTCTCTAATCTCGCACCTTACCGCTCTCCACCGACAAACTATCGCGGTAACAACCGAGTCGGATCGAGCCCAGGGGCATCGATAACACTTCCAATTTACCCGAGTCAAAAAATTTGTACGTTTACTCTTTCGAGAAGTCCAGTTTTTAATCTCTTTTATAATTGAATTTGATCGGTTTTTGTCTGAATTTATACATTGATAATGAAAATTTATTGAATTTACTTAATTGTACTTTGCATACGTTCGAATAAATATTAAATACATTCAACCAAATATTTGTTTCAATTAAGGATATTAATTTTATTTTAAAAAGTATTTCTTAATTTATTTTATCGAACAAAATATTTATTTTCATATTTTCAAATAAATATTTAATGTATGGTTTTTTAATCGTATTATTTGTATAAAAAGTTTGCATTTAATATGACGGAACAGTTACGGGATTGGAATCCCGCGAAATGATATTTTATACACTGAAAAAAAAGTATTTTTCTACCCAGAATACAGAATATTTTTTATCCGAGTATTCTTGTACGCAGTATACTTTTACTTAAATATTTTAGATTTAAAAATATTGGTATTTTACCGTTCAAAATACCAAGGTTTTTAGCGGGACTAAAACTAAACTCTTTGTAGCATCCACTGTATTTTAATGCAAATTTTATCTCTACTATTTATAACATAAATAATGGATAATAAATAAAATTAATATATGAATCAGAAATGGAATTAAATAAAAAATATATTATATTACTTGTTGTTATTTCAAATTCATGGTTCGTTTCAATCCGTGTTGAGCAAGCGAGGTTAAGTCGGCCATATTGATTTTAGTATTTTAATAACAACAATATCAACCAAATTTTTTAAAAATCAATAAACATATTCTTATGGATAGTATATTTTCGTATTGTTAAAATAAGAATACTTTTATTTTTACCATAAGGAGAAATATTCTAGGTAGAAAAATACTTTTTTTTCAGTGTATGATTTTATATTTCAATTAGTGTTAGCCGCGACAATATGTGAGGTCAGTATATGTATATGCAGACGAGTAGTACCGACGATCGCCACGAGAGGCGCTGATGCTAACCTTGCCGGTAGCGGCGTAGAGTGTGGGTCGCCATCTTGTTTCCTCTGGTCACGGAACTGCGCAGAACGCACAGCGCAATCGCGCTATGCACTACGCAGTCGCAGTACGGCCATTACGATTTGGCAAAATCATTCGCGTTGTGTTTAATTTTTCTAAAGTTAATGTTTAATAAGGAATTGTTCACGTCGAGCCGCGTTTTGTACAATTTCCTTTCGTGAACGTTCGTGTGTGTATTAGTGTTGAATGTGAGTAGAAGAAAAATATTGGAGCTCGGTCGACGAAATATCGGAGCGATACCGCCACGAATTTTCATAACAAGCCAGCTACGTAGAAAGGGTGATTCTATTTTTTTATTCACAAATGCCAAATTGGAGTACAAATATCGAACGATACGTCTAAGAAATCATATAACCTCATAAAAACTTTCTATTCGTGATGATATATCGACCTCCCGAGTCCAAAAATTTGTACGAGGTTATATGGTTTTTCAGTCGTATAGTTCGATCTTTTTACTCAAATTTTGCATTTACATTATGACTCGAGCGCGTAATAAATTTCCCTCGCCTTACGAATCGTAAATTCTCTTCTCTTCACAACGGAAAATTTCACAGCCCCTCGTTTTCCTTATTTCATCCGGTTAATAAAGTTGTAAGTTGGAAATGTTATATCAATTAATTGTCTCCTTTCGCTTACGGTTGTGGAAAATAATTAAGAAAGTTCGCTCCGTTAATTTATATTGCGTCACTGTGGAGTTCTGTGATCAATCGAAACTTATATAACGCGCGAATGAGGAATTGGGTGGAAGAACGGGGGTAGAGGTATAAAAGGGGCCGCCGATACCCGACGGCTTTCTCTCGTTCGCCTCTCGAGTTCCGATTGCGTCATATTATACGTTGGGGTGATTCTCGAGAAGAGAGAACGAATAAAATCCGTAACGTAGGTAAGAAAAGAAATTCCTCGCGAGGTGAATTCATCATAAAAAAAGGAAACCATTAAAGTTTGAATTTTTTCCCCCCCTTTCTTTTTTAATTGAAAATCATTATGCGCTATCTTAACAACGCATTTTAATGAAAATCGCGATTCGCATCGGGAAACTCGAAATGGTTTCCCTCGTTTCGCCTCCTTCGCGTTTTGTTTCCACTTTCTTCTCCGTGCTTAACGATCGCGAATCATACGAAAATTAAAATAGTCTCGAGTTAATTGCGTATTCGTGGAAGGCGAATTCGGGGGTGGAGCGTCGGAAGCAAGCATGAGTCGGGAAGGTAGGTGAACGATGTAAATGGCGTTATCGCAACTCGGTGGCTTACTTTGATTTAAATTGGCTCGGCGTTTAACGACGCTTTTACCGTGGCTTACGCGGAAGAGTAAGAGTTGGATGTAGCGAGAGGTTGCAACGCGCGATAACGATATCTCGCACGCTATTGCGCCGAATACACACGACGACGTTTCTCCTATTTTACGTCTCCTTTAAGAGGGTCACGTCGAGTCGGCATTACAAATTACGTCGAAAGCGCGCTCCCTACGCTTCATCGCGAATATTTCACCCCCACCCCCCCTCCCTCGCACTCGAGAAATTAAAATCTCAGGGAATCGATCGTGTATGCATATACGATCGTTCGGCCGTTGCGAATTTATATGAAGCATCGCGGGTAGAGCTATTCTCGTGTAAAAACGAGCGGGAAGGCAAGAAGAAAAGAAAAATATACATCGTAAATTCGGAGCGAGGATAGTTCCGTGCTCGCGTGGTTTGTGGCAGCGAGAGCGCCCGTATGTCGAGGTTGTACAGACCGCGTCGCTATTTTCGCTGATTTAAGAGTACGAGTTCGATTTACGTCGGAGTTTCTACCAGTGGCAAACGGCCGGGGCCCTGCTACCGCTATACGAATCGAAATTGTTCCGTCGAGGGTTACACTTACGGTCTCCTTGGAATTCACTAAGCGCTGACCCTCCCTCCACCAGGTGACGGTGGCCGGCGGACGGGAACCGGAAGTCACGCAGACGAGGTCGTACTTCTTGCCGGCGGACAGTGGCTGATTGGAACCCACGATATGCACCACCAACGGGCTGACTGAAAAATCGAACGGCAAATCGTTTTACACTCGTATATCGATCCTTTTCACTCGCTTCAAAGAGAATAGAAGAGAGAGAGAGAGAGAGAGAGAGAGAGAGAGAGAGAAAAGAGCGAGAGAGTCCTCGCGCTTTATGGATTCATCGACGTCGGCATTTTGCAGAAATTCCGTGGACCTTACGCCCCGGAAATACTTATTGTTATTAACTTTTCTCGTTTTCCGCCTCCTTTCTCTCTCTCTATAGAGTTTCCGATTCGAAATAAATCGACTACATACTTCAAACACCGAGACAAGCAGGGTAGGGAAGAAAATTCGACCTCCACGAGTAAATCTCTGTCGGTATGAGCCATCGAGATGGATAGATTTTCCCGATGACTATCGTTGCAAATGAATTTCTCGGAGTTTTTCTAGTCTCCGTGGAATAAAAGTTTTTTCCTCTCCTCCGTGATACGCTCTAGTAAGATCTCACTGCTGAAGTACGCGGCATATCGAATTAGGGGAAGTTATGCGAATCGAGTTTAGGAGAAAAATACCTCGCATACGCGCGCGTCGAATGCCTATTCGGAGTTGTAATCTGCTTCTCTATGTCTTTTGGGACGGGCGCGTCGAGTTGGGACACGTGCCATTGGTACAAATTTGACATTGATAAATTTTGTTTTTTATAAAGCGATTTATCATCGACGGTATGCCACATCTCCCAGGTGCCTTCAACCTCTACATATGTATGTTTCTTCGCGCGGTACAGTAATTCCATGGTAAAGTATAGTTAGTCGCAAAACCGTCGTCTGCCTCTTCTTCGCCCCGTATTTCTCGTTTCGTACGAGAACAATGTATGTACGAATTTCTACATATTCGTCTCGATTTCAAATTTCCCTGCAGAGCTTACGGGTATATCGCGTGAAATTAAATCAGACTACAAGGCAGGTGATAGGGGGGTGGTATAATTATGAGGATTGCGAACGGTTCGTCGTTAAAACATCGCGCGGATTGCAGAATCGAATCTTTAACGTGCGTTATATTCATCAAATTTAACAATTCGTGATTATCGAATTTCATTCATTCCGTGTTTTCCTCCTCGCCCGTTCGTGCTTGCGCAAATATATGTATACACACGAGTCTCTTCACGTTTCACGAATCGTAAAAACTCATCCGGGGTTGCACGAACGGGTATTATTTCGAATTGTTTTATTCGAGCTCCTCTTTTTTTTTATTCACGACTATCGCTATGCAAAACACCATCTCGCTGGCGTATTGCGAGGGAGAGGCGTACGTCGCGCCGTTATTCCAGAGACTCGGCGTAAAGTGATAGAACGTTTTCTGTTGAGCGGTAAAACGTTACTTCGTGACGGTACATAAAGCTTCGTATACTATACATATATGTATTCACATATAGTATATGTATAATGGTATATTCAGCTCTCGCTGTACATTGCGGCGAGACGCAAAAAAGTCACTCGACGTTCCCTACGTACCGAGCTAATATTCCACCTATTTAATTTTCGCGCACTGAGTCTACCTCGAAATACGTCGCCGTATGCGTTTCTTCCCACTTCGTATTTTTATTTCACGTCGTCCCATCGCTCGTAATTTTGCAATTCAGCTCTTTGTCAAGGAGGTTTAAAAAATATTCTATCGCTCTCTGCCCTTTTCTCGTTCGAAAAACCGATGAAAATTCGGTCGCGTCGATTGTTATCGGTACATATTAGGTAGCTCGATCGATTTTCTTATACATATACATATATAATGTTTACTCTCTGCTGACTTTATTGCCACTGGGTAATCTCGCGTCGAACGAGTTCAGATTGGAGCGTGTTTATTCTTTGAAAATGCAAAGAACTATGTTTACAAAACGTACTGGGGTATCGCTATCAATGTACCGGTGTTATTTCAAGTCTCGGAAGAATGCGCTACGTGTACTACCGCTTTATGCGAATTTATTCAACTGTGGGAAAATAAGAGCGTCTCTACTTCGCTCAACTGCATTATATGCGTCAATAAGAGTATATAGTAATAGTTCGCTGCTGAAAGTTGATTGGTCTAGTCAACACACTATACTCGCTCTTTATATGTATAGTATATAATACTATATACTATAGGAAATTTATGCAGGACCCCCGATACTCACTCGAGACTGTAAAGTCAAGGCACGGGGAATTTACATGACTCTCTCGTTGGGACTAATTCGCTGGACGACGGATTCGGTTTGGCCCGGTGAGGTCGATCGCGCGCATAACCGGAAGAGCCAGCGGATAGTCGAGTGGTTTGCGCGAAGATAGAGAAGGGGAGGTTAAAACGACGTTTACTTTATTACGCAATCACGGGGCTAAGCTCAATATTGACGTGGATGGTTTAGGAAGAGCTTTACGACTCTATTCCTCTCTCTCTCTCTCTCTCTCTCTCTCGCTCGCTCGCTCGCTCTCACTTCCTCTCTCAATCCTTCGCTCCCTTTCTCTATCTAGCCAAGTCGTCTTCCGCCAAACAACTACCTGTATACTTCGCCCTGCACGACGATCCTTCAAAGAGCGTCGAAACATTTGATTTTGTACTCGGACATATACACGCCGTTCGGGAAGACCGAGAGTGTATTAGCCCTCAAAACGTGTTTTATAGCTCACCCAGACAGGTTTATTCAGCCCAACTCGTAGGTACATTCGCACAATCGACGCCAGATTACGTTTTCAAACCCCCTCCTCCTCCCTCACTCCCTCTCTCTCTGCATCAGAGCAATATTCGTGCGATTCGTCAGGTACCGTGTTCGCGCATTCCCTGTTGCGAAAGTGCTTTTACAATGCGCTTAAGCCACTGTACAACGCACGATCTCGCTAAGTGTTGTAAAATCACGGATGAAAATTTTTTTATTTTTGTTTACTCTGTTTTTCCTGTTATGTTACAATATATTTTTTCAATTGATAGGTTTTGATATTGGAAACTTCAATTTTAGCGATATGCTTTGTATTCTATTTGTCTAAAAATACTACCCGATTCTAATATCTTGTTTCTTTTCCAAATCATAGTTCCACTCGATTGGCAACTTGACCTTTGGACAACTTGACCGATGGTAGTTATTAATTGCACATGTTAAGAGCGTGACCAGAACGAGGGACTGATAAGGTTGAATCTAATTTGGCTCTAAACACATACTTATTTTATGGTCGAAGTTGCGGATGTCGTTTAATCGGGCATATAAAAGACGCGAGATATTCGGCGGTGACCGATAAAATCGTCGCGCGGGGTGTTGCTATCGTCTCTATCGGAATTATACGAATTTTATTACCCCATTTATGGGAATATCTCTCACGACTCGAAGCTCGTACTCAGTGTCGACCGAGCGTCCCTGATTCCGGACGGTCTATCATCTTTATCCGTGCAGTGGGTCCACATCGACCGCTTAGATTTGGCCCCTCCCTTCCCTCCCACATCCTCATCCCTCCTTTCTCTCGCTAGAAATCGGGGCTGAGACCCATTGTTCGCGTATCTCGGTGCCATGTTTGCACTGACGAGCGATTGGAATGGAAGATCCATGCGCTGAATTTACCGCACATACATTTCGTATTTATCCATCATTTTATTATTACATATTGTTTGTATAATATTAATTAAAATTATTTTTTTCTAATGCAAATACATATCGTCCTGGATCGATTGAAAAATAGGCGTGTTAATTTATCCAGTGAATTAATGGTTACCGATAGCGGTTTACTCTTCTATGAACGCAAGCGTTTCGTAGCGAATTGAAAGTACACAAACCATAAAATATTTTTCGTAATCGAGTCAATACCATATTGGAATGAACGTATGAAAAATGTTTATCGGGTATTTTAGGCAGTATAATAGTGTAATATATACATACACGTATACATACATCCAAATCAAAAACTTTCAAATTTTGCTTTTTCATACCTGTGGGAGTTGAAAAATTCCATTACCCCGAGTCATAGAGATATTACACTGAAAAAAAAGTATTTTTCTACCCAGAATACAGAATATTTT
>NCVS01002612.1:3352-28742 GCA_003055095.1 Goniozus legneri
GAATGCCATTTATTCCGAAGTCGACGACGAGTACGTGTGCCGCGTAGGTGCGGTCTCTCCTCTTCTCTCACCTCCACGAGGCTGGTGGGAAAGGGGTGTGAGATTGCCGAGAAGAAAATGTCCGGGTAGACTATGGTCCGGCGGTGTTAAAGTTGCACGAAAATCCCATAGTTATACACACAGTTAAAGGGGTGGTTAATGATAGAGGAGGAGACCGAATGAGGGAGGAAAGGAGAAGAGGAAGAAAAACGAGGAATCGCGACGCGGCGAAGGAGAGAATGAACTCGACGCTGTCTACACGGCCGAAGAAAGAACGGAACAAGACATGCACGGCTGTACCGAGAGAGTATTATGGTGGCGAGGGACGGGACACGGCAAATGTAACTCGAGGGGTAGAGTTATTACATCAGCTGAATTCGAGGTGTCACCCTCGTCCAAGGAAACAGAACAGGCATAATTTGCACTTGTTGCCGTCAACACAGACTGTGCATTAAGCTTTATCCAACTCGGTGAAAACTGTTTAATTTAAAATTACGTTCAGGTTAGAGCCAAATAATCATCTCGCGAGAGAGGGAGAGAGAGAGACAGTCGCTGTAGGATTTGTATAATTTTCCAGCGTATTCGTTGTTATACTTATTGATATAGGACATAATTAATGAATTGCACTTGGATGTTAAATCAGAACCTTTATTTATGAGCACGAAATATTTAACGAATGCTATTTTCCGAAGGGAAAAAAAAGAGTTGTTCGTAATTTGGTAATCAAACTAAATATCGTGACAAATATATATCGAATTATATTTCATTCGATCCATATTATATTCTTAGACTATATTTTAACGTGATCATGCAGTGTATTGAGCATATTTTTTAGATTATTTGTGCTTGTCGAGGTAGTAAAGTATAGCGTTGTAAATCATATTTTATTACGGGAAAATTTACGTGGCAATATTATCGTTGCTAGTTTTAGCCGCGCGCATCAAGAAAGAGTTCATTAATTTCCCCTCGGCGTATCTAGCAAGTTGTTACTGATAAAACCAGGAAGCCAGTTGGCAAATGCCTAAACTGCTAAACCCTTCCGACGCTAACTGCAGTATATCGTTACTGATACTCGACTCTATTACGATCTCGTATGTAAATAAATTCGTGTTGATGATAACGCGAATGTCAGATGATTTGTACGAATGGCATGGAAAATTAATAATTTCACTAGTGACGTACAAGTTGTCTAAAACGTCGCTTCCGTTTTTTAATGTTTCAAACGCAATTTTACTGGTTTATATTCTAACGGCTCAGGGATCATATTTCCATGCAAACTACAGCCATTCGAGCTGAATTTTACATAAAATATTCCTACTAAAATGTTGCGATGGATTGTATAAATATACTCCAAATGATACTAATTTATATGGTGCGGAATATAAAAATAGATTTAGTCGATAAAATATAAAATTTTTCGATGATTGATGACGATATCATAGAGAAAGCGCGTAGACGGAGAACTCGCATCGTCGATAATAGAAGATGAGATTGGAGTGTCTGAACGGACCGTTAATATAGCGGCCGATCGTACACGATGACAGCGGGTTGGGGTAATCAAACTGACGAGATGCGATTGATAGAGCGCTGCCGCGACAACCACTTCTGGTCCGACACGACTGAAGGGACCTGAACTCGCGTGACCTTAGTCCCAACATTAATATCACGACTCATCCTGTTCACTCTCTCGCTATATGAAAGCAATTGCTATTGAAAAAAAAAAACAAAATACCTACCAAGCGTGAAAAATATTACTTTTTTCCTAACGGATAAATATTAACAATGTACCTAAAATTTTTACGAATAAAGCATGTTTAATTTTTTGTAAAATTCAACCGAATTTTAAATTTAAATGAGGCGCAATTTTTTTAACGTCATAGTTCATACATATTTAGATAATTTGTCATATAAATATATATGAAACAGCATTACACGTGTTTATTTAGACCATTCGTTTATACAAAAACTTTCGTTCATTATAACATGGATGCTGATCTCTATACGCGATGATACGGTTTTTATCGCGTTTACTCTACTTTTATTTCATCTACTGGTGGAAGAGAATAAAGAGAGAATAAAATGAAGTTGCGCGAATATATTGCTTTTTTTCGCTACTAAACATTTTAATATCGACTGTCCTATCCTTGCGTGACATACACCCATAATATATTTGTATAGCGCTATCAAAGTAAAAGCGCCTGGATTTAGGTTCCGACGCTCTATATCAGTGATCAAATATTCAGCATCTGAAGGTCTCGCGAGTAGAGAGAGAAAAACCGATGCGACGGATGGATCAAAACACCGAGCAATATTAACGCCGGAATCGTACATTTACCGAGCAAACAAACTTCTGTGCATATTTAATGCCATGTTTGAAAATTTGTTTTATCACCGACGATGCATAAAAAAATGTTAAACGCGGCGAAAACGTCCCCCATACCTCTCCTCCCCTCGCGCAATTATACGTCCGCGAGGAGCGTATTTCGAGTTGACATAATGTGATGAGACGTTGTTGAGTGGGACGGAAATGAAGTCGGAAAAAAGAGGGGTCCTGCCGGTCGGGCGTGGACGCTACTCCACTGCTCGTTGTTCGCGTACCGCCTATTAATATTGTTAATTGAAACTGTCGCACGCGATGCGTCGAGTCGCCTCGTGCACGCTACTTTTTATGAGAGAAGTACGTACATAACGCGAACGCGGAAAATGCACGCGACGCTTCTCGCACTTTCGAGTCCCACAGGTGTATTCTCTCTTCTTTTCCCCTCACGCACACAGCTTCTATCACACATCAGTTGTTCCGTACGATTCCCGTCAAATTTCTTATCCCTTTGACATCGCCGAGAGCCAAAAACGGGCATGCGTATTACGCCTCTTTGTATCGACGAAAATTGCGTAATGAGACGAGCACATTGAAGCACCGTATTCCCATCTCGTGACTGAGAGTTCTCGAGAATATGTCACATTGACGAGAGCTATCGTAGAGGAGCATTCCTTAAAACTTGGACGATTCCCTTGTTTTTAAAATAAGAAATCGCCGACGTTCGTCGTTCGGTGGTCCCGGCGTGACTCCTCGTAACGAAATTAAAAAAGACTCAAGAACAGAGCGAGGGAGGCTAGATTGGAGAGACGAATCGAATGTATGTATAGACAGAGTACGAGTATTATGCCAAAGGGAATCGATATCGAGAAGATAAATATTGCTCGAAAGACATTTCATTTCGATTGACGGTGAACTTTATCGAATATATTGCTTTTACATAAATGCGTTGTAAATCGTCTTCGTTATACACTTTAAGAATTTTTCACTTTTTGTTATCTTTTGTTCGTCTCGGAATTTCAATTCATCGGAAAAAACTAAGTTTATATTTTTTGAGGATATCCTGAATTCTCATAGCACGTGAAAAAGTTTGAGTGTTATGCCGCTGATTGAAATTCTACTGGTGTTTCGATTAAAGTTCACGCGGTCGAGTCTCTCGCGTTTTATGGAAAATGTAATATTTATGTTGGAGATTGAGTACTTTGACGTATAAAAAAGGCGAGAGAAAAAAATAAGAAAGGAGAGAAAAACTTTTATAACCAGGAATTGTCAATCGTTCAAAATTCTTCAGGGATTCTCACTTACCTCTTCGCGATGAGAAGTATATCGCAAATGTAGATCGATAACGATATCCGTATTTTACGGTCCGACGACACCTGCAACAATAATATAATGGAAATCCGTATATTAATTCGCGTATGCACTGGCCGGTAAGAATAAATGGCTTTGTATTAAATTACTGATAAAACGGCCATTTATCCGAGAAACGGGAAATCGGAGATGGAAGGGTGTAATTACCAAATCTATAAAGTTCTCGCTTTATCCGAAACAGAAATATAGCGTATTCTACCTCCTTTCTCTGTTTCCGCGCGTTCGCTTTAATCCGGCCGATGTAGCTTAATGGGGAGACGTAGTAAAATCCGCGCAAAGCCCGGCCGAGTTTACTTACAACGACGAGGGTAACTACCAAGAGTATGCGATTTCTACACATCGATCGGCTCGTGTATCACACCCTTGTGCTAATTTGTGTAATAGGGCGTCTCGTGTGTACGTATACCTTGCTACGCGCTCGCTCGTTCCCTCGCTCGCCATACCAGTTTAATTTGTACGCTCGATGTTATCCAAGAAAATGATGGTTTTTTACGCGATACGTTGCAGTTATTAATCGCAAGCATGACCGTTTATCGCGTATGGTTATGCAAATATTCCGTTTAATCCCCTTAAATTGCGTTCGTGAGTATATACCCGTGTGCACTTTAGCTCATTGCAGTATTATACGATATTATCTTCGATGCCAGCCTGCTCGTGAATTTCACCTATTCATACGGTACGCATGATGCCTGTGTTCTGATTATTTTCGAAACTTCGTGCGTTCGCTGTACTTATATGTGTAACATCGATCCGTGCGTAAGAGTGGTTACGGTACACGTGAAGTTATACCCTGACCAATAATATGGCACGTTATACATGTTATTGCTCGCACCCACAGAATTCCATTTTTCTTTCGTCTTTTTTGTCGTACAAAACAGCAGAATTCCAGTGTCGCGTTCCAAACTGTTACCATGTTATAAAAATGACGCGGAATTTACACTATGCCATTCGATATCGCTATGCGATAGGTGCTTTTACAGGCTCTCACGAGCTGTGGAAATTGCAAGACTACGGAATACGAAGAGAATCTTTTGAGCGAGTATCGGTCTGTACTTGGTCGTTATTATTTTCTAATTATACTTCATTGTTCGTTTTATGCGAAAGCACGACCAAGGAATTATACTATATAAAAGAACACTGTCGTTCCGAAAGCTCCTTCATAAAATTGATTCACGTTATGCGAAAGCTTTATTCATCGTATTTACTCATCCGCTAACCTCTTCTCTCTCGCTCCCGTCGTTCCTACGCAAAAGTAACAATTTATTCTGACGCAGCGCACTTGCTAAATCCCCGCACTGGAGTAGGAACTATTACACCCACATTTTGACCTGGGATATCGCGCGAATTTTTTCACCGGTAATCTCTGAGAGCGAGCAAAGAGAGAAAAAGAAAGAGGGAGGGTAATGCAATATAAACAATCAATCGTAGGCAATTTCCATAACGACAGTCGCACGTAAAGTATAACGTTCGGCAGGATGAGAGCGTACGAGATTTGCGCTAGTCGCGTGAAATATACGATGCAATGATTCGACGACGAAGCTCGTACGTACATGCATACGCAAACGTGTGGTGTACGTACGGTGTCCGTACGTTCGCAGGAGTATGTATTACATAGAAGGAACAGGACACAATCGATATAAGAAAAGGTGTCCATGTAGGAGAGCGCGGTCGAGAGATGGGCGACTTGCCAAGACACGACAGTGTCGATGGGATGTCCAGAAGTACGCCGTCCATCATTGATGACACATTTCGATATGTCGAGCAAGATTTCAACCCTACCCTCTTTACCCCACCTCGCGCCAAAGTCTCAACGCTTGTGTATAACCGCGCAAGACGCCAATTTTGGCCCTGCAGTTTTGCCAAATCAACGGCGCGGCTACGGCCCATAAATCCGTCCTTTTCATCCGACTGGATCTAGCGAACAGCGGGGGTGAAAAACAAACCGGCGTTTATTCTCACGCTCAGTGAAAATAGAAATGATAAAGATTTATATCGGGAGCTTTTGCGAAAGAACTCGGGGCGATAATAAATTCGAGAACGAGAAACCCTAGCGACTCGCGGGAAATGGCTCGCGGTCCCCAAAGCCCTTACCCCGGCATTATCGAAATTAAACTCTCGAGGAGCGATTAAAAATTCATTCGCGAAAGAGCAATGCACCTGTGTTAGTGTTCGCCGGAGTGAATATCGGCGCATCGAATATCGCGCGAGTCGGAAGAATCGAGAATCCTATTTTGCTCTTTGACGGCGCCACATGGACGGCCGAAGGAGCGGAGCATAGTCGGGAAGGAAGAGATTTTTCCATAACGTCGATATCTCCCACAGTGGATATGAGTCATCTGGTGCTTGCGTCTGTAACCTGTATATAAATATATATAAAACATATGTGAGCGAGTGTATAGTATACAATACGCGATATATAAGCGTGGCGGCGGTGGCGAAAAAGGCGGATGCAGCGATGCGAGAATAAGTGGCGGGGTGGCGAACCGCGCGAGTGGTCCGAGGTTGGAGCTTCGGAGTACGTACACCCACATAAACGCGCGCGGTGTAGCGAAAATGTGCGAATTCGAAAAACGATGGGACGTCACGTGCCATGCACCGCGGAATATGCATTTCTCATGAGACGAAGTACGCCGGGTGGGTCGACGAGCGAGAGCGTCCGCGAATATGCCGAAGCGTTTCGGGGTTTGCAGCTGATGGTACGTTTCTACGAGCTCGCACGCGAATTGGTCTCTCCGTCGTGCCGCGCCGGCGAAATAGAGCGGGACTGGGATGTGAAGGATAGCCGACGAAGACGACGGAAGAGGATTCGCGCAACGTCGAATTAAGCGTAACGACGAACATTAAGGTGCGAAGTACCGACGATCCTCGCTCTAAATTAATTCACATTAAAAGGATTCTACAGCCGGAGGTGCCGGGAGGTCGAGGTACAGCGAGGAGACAAAGGTGAGGAAAAAAGAAGAAAGGAAGTGGAAGTTAGTTACCCGACCCTAGTTAAACTTCATTCGAACTCCGAGCGAGCACGTGGCATTACCGTGCGAACATTTTTCATTGTTCTATTAGTTTGATTAATTCTCAGATACGAGCTTCAACATCGAGCACCAGCGCGACGGTATTACTATTTACGATGATACGACGAGGAATAATCGCTATTCGACCAGGAGGGGTCGTTAATTTTTACGCACGGCCGTGTCGTTTATCGCGAAATAATACCGAGCGTCGAGAATCACTCGGATATAAAACCGCGTTGCGTATGAGCAGTGTACACGAATCTGTATATGTAAATGAATATAATATATATGTGTATATATATATCACTATACTATAGTACATGTATATGTATTGCGCACATACCGTACGCTAAAGTCTCCCAGAGTGGGCTTATCGTTACCCCATTGTTTCAACTATAATTGCGAACGGGTTGGTTCGTGCCATTTGCTAGCCACCACTATGCCACAAATACCATTATCACAGTCGTTATGCCATCGTGTACGATGTGTCCCGTCCGAGGATCAGAGAGCGAGGAGGTGCTGGCGTACTCGCGTTTCCCGATTAATCGTAGAACTCTCTCCTCTCTCTCTCTCTCTCTCTCTCTCTCTCTCTCTCTCTCATCTATCCTCCATGAACCTAGGGGCGCATTGAAGACTGTATCCAGCCGAGGAACGACAATACGGGGGTTTCTTCGTAACTATCGCAAGAGAACGCGGGACTCATGAAAATTGTATTCGTCTGGGAATGACTCGGCTCTATGCAGCGCGAGTTTTTAAAGTCAGCGACCCAGGTTCATTAATAAACCGTATTCTCCCGCGCGACTGATCCACTAGTCGCATAACAATAATTCAGTCTGGGTTCTTTTATTTTTCATTCATCTTATTCGGGGATTGGTAGGGGATGAAGGGTAGCATTGCCAAGAAACGTCGCAGGGAATTCTTTCGAGATCCGTTGGACATCAGTTGAACGGGAGGGGAAGCTCGTGAAAAATATAGTTTTGTAAGTGGTGGGACCACACCGAGAGTCAAGGCGATGTTTACTCGTATCTCGTGTGAGACTACAGGGTCCCGTATGTGTATACGTAAGCGCTCGCTCGCGTATGATGCACCGCACGACGTACAGTGGCAGCGCGCAGCGTGCGCCATGCACACGTGGGGCGTTTATTGGGTCGAGCAAACGCGAACAAACCATGTACTCTCTCTTCCCCCCTTGCATACGTTCGAATGAATGCACTATTGGCGCCAACTCGGACGCGCTGGCGCCAGCCACCCACAATTACTTATTCCCATCGGTC
The DNA here is from genome assembly GCA_003055095.1 of Goniozus legneri. NCBI lineage: Eukaryota > Metazoa > Arthropoda > Insecta > Hymenoptera > Bethylidae > Goniozus > Goniozus legneri. The sequence continues at coordinate 11,362 of NCVS01002612.1, forward strand.
GATCGTGTTACCCTTTCAATCGTCGTGTCCTATTGTACTTAACGCTCATATAAAACTCGATGCTCTCTTTTTCAACTTTGACTACATATAGACGGCTTTCACGCAGGTTTTTCAAGATTCCATTCACAACGCACTACTGATATTCTCCGATCCAAGAAACGATATATATTTTTACTCGGATGTCGACCTTCTCCTAAAGATAAGTTGACAGTAAACTGGAGCCCCATCTTTCGCGAGAAGTTCCTGACTTTTATGTCGAAGTTCCAGCATCTTTTACGGTAGAGTAGCGATGAGGCGGAAAACGGTTAAATAAACCCGGTAAGTGTAAAACGTAAAGCGGTACTGCTTTTTTATTAAAGGGTTTTCTTTAAACCCTGGCGCGCGATAAAAGTTTGAAAATAAGTTCGTAAACACAGGAAATCCACTAGTCGATCCTTCCGATAATTTTCAAAGTCCACGAAGAAATCCTGTTTTCTCTCATTCCCGCTCTTGTCATACTCGAACGAACTCGAGCGATCGTTTTGCGAAATTTACGGCAAACGTGAATTATTTACACGTCGAGTCGGATTCGCGCGAATCTCTCTCCATACCAATGTCCGCATTAGCTCAAAATTCGCGCGGATGTGTCGACAAAACAAAAATGATAGGTACGTGTCCGCTCGCTCGAGATGTTAATTAAGAAGTTGAGGGGAACTTTTACTCGCCCGCGCGCGCACGATTCCCCTGATATTTCATCCGGCGGACGATAATACATTTCGGCGTGTTTACCTTTTTAGCTCCAAGTCACCCCGGGAAAATTTCGGGACAAGTTTTACCCGTCGTCGCGAACTGCAAATTGGAGTTCTTTGCTTTATGCGGCGTAACGATGCAGGCGCGGGCATAGGAGACGCGGGTGATTTTCGCTCACCGGGTTTCTTAACGAGATCTCGTATAAAACGTAAAGAAAGCCGATAGTCGGCTGGATCTGGGCGGGGCTCGTTGCTCGATCGGGCTAAAGTGCGATACCTAATCTGTTGTGCGGCGCCGTACGTAAACTACCGACAGACTCGTAAATTCAGTAATATACAAACTGCTAGCTCGCGAGCGGCTCTCTCTCTCTCTCTCTCTTTCTCTTTTTCTCTCTTTCTCTCTCTCTCGTACCGCCCCGGCGTAACAGGTATTATACGAGCCGTGCACGTACGTATATATAACTATAGCGAGAGACGCACAGGGTATTCGCACGGGCGAGCAAGTTTTCGCATTATCGTTACAAAACGTGCGCGACTCTCGTGGCGAGGATCGTGGTGCCGTCCACGAAGAGTTTCCATCTCGACAGGAGACGGTATTTGTTCGCGAGGCGTCTTCGTAGTCGGTCTCGCCTGCCCGAGTCGAGCTCGACGACCAATCGTTTCCCACCCCTCCTTTGTCGCAACCGCGTAAGCGCGTGAGCATTTTCCAAACTCAAACTTTCCGCGAACTTTAATCTCCATGCCTTACCGGCTCGATTTCGAATAGATCTCACCCTAGGCGAGAAGCGCTCCACGCCTCGAGACGATCGTAAATTATTCCGAATTTTCGAGTGAGCTCTCGGCTCTCTCATCTCTCTTTCTCTCTTTCGCGCTCATCGAAGCGCGATGGCATAACGCAATCCGTGATTATGATCACAGAGCGAGAATACGACTCTTGATTCTACGATATATCCGAGCAAAGGCTTTCTCGAATGGTAAAAAATTTATTTCCCGTAATTTATTTACGAGGTAGTCACGCTTACTGCGGGCAATGTAATGCGATTATCCACAATTTCATATTTACGCTCTCTTTCAGTTCGTCTACCTGAAAAATCAGGACAGCTCCGTTTTCCGTGCTGCAATTCTTTCGATCTTTCGTGTCCGTATCTGAGGAGTGCCATTCGCGAATAGAAAATGCACGCCGGTTGATACATAAGTCACGGTGATTCGCAGCAGTATTCCAAGGAGAGGCTAGGCGAATAAGAAGTGAAAATAATCCTCCGCACGGGATTGTGTGTATATATACGTTCCATCGGAGGCGCATTACTCACGGCACATTAACCCCCAGAGCCTTGAGGTACTGCCTATTTTCTCCGGCAGTTTTATGATAGGTAATCGCGCTCAGAAAAAATTTCATCTACTTTCTGGCTGATCTGCTAGCGCGTACGTATAAACATACCCCACTCTCGCAGTTTCTCTTCATATATACCGAATGCAAGCGCGCGGGACGACTTTGATCGTTATACTGTGAATTTCGACGATAGGAAAACAGTGCCGCTACTGCATCGACGCATGCGACAGTATACGCGCCGTATAACTTCGCTATTTTCCTAGACTCGAATTTTCGATCGATCAAGCGATTTTCATTGATTCCACGTGCTCCCGAATATACAGGGTGTCCCTAAATGCAATCGAGGTTTAGGAAATTATTATGATTCACTATTAATGATTTATTGCATAACTTTAAGTAAAAAATATTCACAGCCAAAAGGTGCGGGCCCCGCGCGATTTGAGTCGGTACTGGCACATCCACCCACTTTAATATGAAAAATCAATTAATCTTTAATAAAATTAATTATCAGAATGTATCAAAAATGAAAAATTAGCCAATACAGAAATCGCGGGCCCTTAGCGATATGAGCCGCTATTGACACGCTGCCGTATTCGCTTCGCGATTCGCTGTTTTCGCGAAACTTTGAACTCAAATATCTCCTAAACTATCAATCGGAGCCAAAAAACGAATAGGATCATTTCGACTTAGAATTTTGAGCTCTATTCACTGCCGAGAGCCCGACCTCGATTGCATTTACACCCTGTATATGGCCCGAGAGGTAGAATCTATTTATTGTAAAATGCGGAATTGGATCTCTCAGAAAACCGGAACAAATTGTTCGAAACCAAAAGGTATAATACTATGACCTGTACGGACCAATAAAAACACTATTCATATACAATTGCTATCGTGTAAAATAAACAGGAACAGAAGCCAAATATGCTTATAAGTATCCGTTGTAAAATATACATGGATACACGGAATAGAATATAATAAAATAAAGTAAAATAAAATAAAATACAATATAATAAAATAAAATAGAAGATTACGATCATGGATTATTCACACAAAAAAATACGAGAGCACTGTTTTCTCTTAAAACTTTCAATATAATATATAGATAATGGGGTAATCGTAAGCACATGGCATAATTCTGGATATTGTTTACCAGATGTGTTAGAAGAAAATGGTACCACTTGATCTTTACGACGCTTATAGTATTCTCCCGAATGTTTCCGTTTGTTTTTGGCAAACATTGCACATTTTTAGGTTCGTAATCATCCACGATAGCAGATATACAAATAAATGCATATATGTACGCGTCTACTAGTCTTGAAAAAATTTTTTTTTCATTTTCATTTATAAATCAAAATTGTTAGCGAGTGCAATGAAACGTCAATAACACTCGCGTCGAACGCTTAAGCAATTTTCAGTGAAATTGGTATTGAAATTCTATACGGATGAATGCGCCAATAACTGGCAATTTATTGACAATCTGATAAACGAGTGTACACCGAACGGTGCCCATCTCGTAGTACCCGAGCGATGAAAAAGAAAGGAGTTAATGAAAAGAGAAAGAGAGGACGAGAGGAAAACCCGGGAATTAGAGGATTGGAAGGGCAGAGGGATGTATAAGAGAAAGAGTGGATGGTACACTAGTTGTGTTTTCCCATTGTAGGTATTCGCAGGTCGCTCCGGTAGATATCGAACCGCTGTCCTGTCGTTGCGCGCTATCTCGCAATTTATTTATTTCCTAATCAAGAAGTCCGCGCTACTCTCTTCCGTTCGTCTGCCCAAACACATTTTTCGCAGTTTCGGCGTGATCGAAGTCCGAAAATTGCCGTGCATTCGAAGCTTTTATTACTCTTTAATTATGACCGACTGGAGCCGTTCGCGTTCGAACGAGAGAGAGGACGAAAACTGCTGGATCCGAATTCTTCAGCGTAGCTCTGCTCTCGATGAGTAATCGAACGAAGGCATACATTAATCATCTCACCAGGCACGGAAAATCTAGCCGAGGCGAAGTTGGAGCTCACCCGAGATCGATTTTAATTTACAGTAATGGTAATAAATGAAGAAACTCATGCGAGTCCGGACAAACCACGTTCGGAGGCAGTCCGAGTGACACGAGAGATCGAAGAATTTAAAACGAGATCGCCGATGGCTGTTCTCTTTCTTGACTTTTTTTCGTTTCTACTTGGAATCGAAACAGAAGGGACAGAAGAACACGCGCTCGAGCGCGCATACCACCGGTAAGTATTCCCACCGGATTTCTTTTGCCGTCGCAAATGGGGTTTTTCACATCGCGCCGCACCTTTTCTCATTCTATTTTCTGCACTCTACGGCGAATCCGTTAAACCCCCTCAACCCCCGATCTCGAGTAACGTGAAATACTAATTCGCGTGTAGGTAAGTGTGTAATCGGATCGGGCGATGAGCGCGCACAAATGGTTAGCCGTGCACACGCGGAGCTGTGTGAATTAAACGATAGCCAGTGGTGAGATCTGTGCGGGCGGATACGAGAGAGAGAGAGAGAGAGAGAGAGAGAGAGAGAGAGAGAATGAGAGACGATAGCGCGCGATTCTCGTAATCAACGAAATCCGCGCTCTCGCGCTCTCGCGCCCTCGCTCGCCATATTCTATATCGATTCCAAAGTGCATGTACATATATACACCAGACTGGAGCGTTCGAAACGTGTGCGCGATACACAGAGCGCGGGATTGACATTAGATATCAGGCATGCGGGTCACGTGAGGCGAACGTGCGAGCCGCATCGCGACTCCGATGGAAAGTGAATTCTAATTGAGGCACAAAGTTCGGGGGTATACGCGCTCTCGTGCGCGAGCCCGCGCGCTCGAAGAGTACCCATAGTCGTGCGTACGAACGCCACCCACTACGCTACACAACGGGGATAATTTCTATATGTAATACGCTCGTTTTCGTGTAAATTTGCCCGACGAAATTGCGTTAGGAGAATTCGCGCCCAAAGATGTTATTTTCCCCGATACACGATATTATACATATGTATACGCTTATTATACGCTCTTCTGCGGATTTTAATTTATAGTCAACGCTTCGAAACATCAATTTTTCATCAATTCCCTCCTTTTTATCTCTCGCGAGAGGCGGAGCGCGATCGGCGTAGGTACAGCAATAGGGAGCTTTCACGAGGCTGTAAATTATGCCGTCGATTCGTGAGAACGCATAAATATTCCTGACAAGTTCTAATTACTCGCTATATTTGTGTTTTGCTCAGTAACGATGGCAGTTGATTGCATGCTGGGTATCAAAATTGCGATCGATTTTATATTTTCCCGAATACTCTTGCCTCATAGAAGATCGAATTCGAATCACGAAGAGAATGTTTGATGATTTCTTATAGATCGACTCTCTGGAGAACCAACTTGAAGTAATTTACGTGATATTAAATATCCTCGGATGACACCCGGTTGAATCAACAAAAACACCGAGAACGTACCCGATATGTTGAAACTACTTTCCGCGGTTATTTTGCTCTCGGTGCAGCTAAGAAACATGTCAAGAAAACACACAGAAGACCGGGTTGATCGTATCGAGTTAAGAGGAATGGGACGACAACATGACATCATCGACGTCTGAGTCTAGGTTTTGGTATTAGAGCCCCAACTTCCGTTTATAACGTACTCCGAATCGGAAAGAGAAATTCGTTTATTTTCTCGTTCGTCGAAAAAGATCATAAGAAGAGTCTCGATTTTGTTGTTTTGCTGTTGCTACTGTTATCAAGAAACCACGAAACCCTCGGTTATTGCGATTATGTATAACAATAACTAGCTCTATTTGCTAAACATATATTTTACATGACACTGTTATCAAATATATCAACCATGATGATATGCAAATATGGGACTCATTAGCAATTATTCGTACGGAAATAGACAAATGGAACCGCGCATAATTTTATCACAAACCAATTATAGTTATCGATTCTCGTCATTAATTAGCCCCTGGGTAAACGCACCATCTATTATGAAATTCGATTTTCAAATCATCTATTTTCCAATGAAAACTAAATATAATATTGTGTTCTCTAGAAAGCGAGCTTGAAATAATTAAACGTATCAAAATGATCCGACGAGAAGTTATAAATCATCGACAGGTTTATGAGTAGACGATACAATAATTTATAGCTACTTTAGGGATGCAAGAAAAATTAACGCCATCCAATACAATGAGAACGAGAGAGAGAGAGGGGTGGGGGAGAGACTGGTTCATTGGCCAGCGGTATCGACAAGGGTGGCAATCTAATTATATTGCTATTGCCTCTTGAGACATTTTGTGGGAAATAAGAAGGGAGGAATCGAAGGTAAAATATAAAAGAAAAAAAGAATGAGAGAAGCGAGGAGGGATGAAGGAAGGAGGAGGGCAGAAACGAGAAGGTGGAGACTGCGATCGGTTCGGCGTTATACGGCGGGACGAACCTATTCCCCGTCTCTCTTGGGTGTCCAATAAAAGAGTTTATCGACGCATCATTTAGAAGATAAAATTGAAAAAGCCAGTCACTCTCCCACTTTCCCGTACGGCGAGCTCGCGAAAGGGCCGTTCGATAACGCAATTCTGCTCTGACTCCTCCACTGGGCTGCACCCTCTCCATCGATGAGAAAAAGGGAAGGCAGAGTGCCGATGTGCGCCACATTTTACAGCAATCAAAACTTCGTCAATGGAATTCTGCCGATCGTTAACGATGAGCGGATCGCGATTTATGACGAATTTTACGATCGCCTGTACGTCATCGGCGCGGACGGGGGTTGGCGAAATGTACTTCGGAGTGAGCGAAAAAAAACGGCAAAACTTTTTTTGCCCAGCATATATGGATTTGACATTTTCGAACGATCTGAATTTTGCGCTACTAAAATTTTTAAGCGGATAGAATCAAGGAATTATTCGAATTGCAAAATGATTTTAAGACTATACGGAAATAGACCGGTAAATCAAAAACAATAAACGAATTAGTATAAAAATGCCCTTGTACATGGATATTAACGAAAACATGTTTACCACATCCTAGTAATTTTGGCATCGAATCATGCCTACTCATCATTATTTCAGGTACTTCGATATATTGTGTTTGGCGGTTTGACTTTGGACTATGGCACTCCTGATGCTCTTCATTCTCCTATCCACTTGCCTTTGTGTTTCTAAAGCAACCAATACAGTACAAACCTGAACTTCAATATAATCACACAGAGTGGGTACATACAGTGCTTGTTACCTTCCGATCGGAAAGCATGTACAAATTTGGTCACATCGAAACGTATAGAACAACATCTCAATTTGGTGTTTTGAATTATTGTGTTGCTCAACGATGATCGCTACAAGATCAACTTAGAGAATTTAGGAAGGATTGAAGAATTATTATGAATTGAAACTCCCCGATAGTCGAGCGCGGATTGTTTCATCTAACACGAGTTATGTTTCCTATCACCGAACTTTGTCTGTTCGTTTCAAGAATGTAATAACACCGATATTTTGTGCAGCTTTTGGTCGTTTAAACTAGGTTAGTTTACCAAATTTCTCAAAATTTCGCGTAATTTCCGACATACCATTCGATTTCGTTTTTAATTAAATTCTTTATTTCTCTGTTTATGATATTTCCTATTTCACCAACTGCCAAATTCCTTTTTTTTCAAATTTCTCTTTAATTAACAACTGAATATGATGGCATACGCCAACATGATAAAATGAATAACGACGAAGGTAGCTGGTCTGAAAAGTAGCTCTTTATAGCGAAATTCTCGCTCTGAATGTGGTATGGGAAGGGATGCCGCTGGTTTATTATCGCTAGGTGGTGTGAAATATAATTAACGTGGTTTGCGTTATATATACTTTTCCTTAATGGAAGGTTGAAAACAAACAAAGTACTACGACACTGTTTTCACAGGGTATAGATGTTCCGAAAAATAAAAGTATCGATTTGGCGACAGTATATTACCTCAGAACGTGAAAGGTCGATGCGTAAACTGGACCGAAATGCATAAAATGAATGAATTATAAGCGAGGTAGTTAGCTATACCCGTGAGTTGCGCGTGGGTGCTTGATCAATTAAGCGGCTCGCTGAGCGTAACGTATTCAATCCCTGTGCCGCGTCGATTGAAAACGGACAGGTCAAATCTAATCACGTCGTGACGTTGATACTCTAACCTGTATCGGTCCTAGGAATTTCGAATTTAATTATATGTTCAATTAGGCAAGAATTTGGTGGAAACGATCGGTTATAGCAAAGTGCACAATGAAATTATATTCATATAAATATATAAATCGAGATCCGAGAGTCATCGCGCGGACTCGACTCGGCGGTATTGCACACACGTAGCGAGCTCGCACACGTATTCAGTTAGCAAACAAAGCGACGATAAGCTCTCGACGAAAATTACGGTGGCTGCACTCCCGAGCGCTTATACACAACCAGCGACGAGAATCCCTCGATTAATCGAGAACTCGCGAGAGGTTGCCGACTTTTCCCTCGCCACGTCATGCTCGACATGAAACTCGTGGGATGTGGAATTATAATTAAAGCTCATATTTACGTATATATAGTTTTACACGGTACAATGAGAATTGCATCGACGTGCCGCGAAATTCCGCAATTGAGAAGGTTTTGACAATCGTATATTGTTTTTGGCGGGGTGATATCGATATCGCACGCGTAGCAGAAGTTGAGCGTATACGAATGACGAGTAGCGCGTGTACGGGGTAAAAAGCACGAGCGAATACGCGAGCCGTGAAATATCATCGTTAAATTACAGATCGATGAACACACGGAGAGAAATCATTGGCCATTCGCGAACGAAGTGCGCGATACCGCTCCGCGGCTGTATCAAACAGAGCGAGACGTAAATGCGACATCGCGCATATTTGTAATTACATTTGTTCCGCGTGTGAGCGAAAGAATTGATTCGTTCGCTGCCAACGACATTTCGTATTACCGTGAATTTCAATTCACACAAAATCAATCTACGCGCGAGTACATACAATTGCAAAATATTACGCGTCGCTTTTATTATACCAAAGTCCGAATTTAAACCCTGACTTGAACCTTCAAAACCTATTTTTCTTTGATCTTTTGCAATGCCGACATACATATAAGTCTAGTTTAGTTTCATAAGATCTTCATGCGACATTCAAAGGATCAAAATATAGTAACCAATAAACCTGGTTGAACTCTTGAAATCCTCCTGATTTCTTACGATTGTAAATTTAATTCTTATTTAGTCCTGCAAAGCCAGCAACAGATCAGGAAGTTTCAAAATAGCGTTAATTCTTCGAGACATACAATTGAATAAATATGAAGAACTAAAATATAGTTTAAGAGCTATTATTAAAACCCACAAAATCCACTGGAATAAATCTCAGGGTTTAATTCAATATTTAATTATTTTCGTTCAGAAGGATATGAAGATTTCAAACAGTGTTGTTTAACACTAATGATATCCCATATCCTTCGAACTGGGAAATATCGGCCATGAGAAGGTGCTACATAGTATTAAATTTACTACCGACAGCATTAGAGCGAGAAGCTTAAAGCGAAAGGTTTTGGAGGTTTTAATCATTTGTTAAATTCTGACTCGGGTATGCACCGTGTGGGTACACACACGAATGGACGAATGAGAGTCGAGCGATATGCCTAAAAATAGAGCCCTCCCTCCCCCTCTCTCTCCCTTTTATCTCTATCCAACTTTTTGTGTACCCTGGTATTACAGGTACAGGAGAGTGGATCTCGGTATTTCGATCGAAAATCGCTCCGGCGCGGGTGTGTGTACGTGGCAGATATGTGCACCGATTCCATGCCCTTTAAGAACCGCTTCGGGGAAAGTAGCTACGGGATAGAGACGGCGGCGAGTGACGAGGTTGTGTCGAAAGGGGGAATGGGGGAGTACTGATAGCCGCTCAAGGACAAAAGGGCACGTACCGCTCGATGTACCGAGAGCTCTCTCGTACGTGATCGTCGACGTCGCCTCGACTGTACATACCGCAACGACGGGGCTGAGGGCGAAAGAGGGGTATAGAAATTGGCTCGTATACGCGAAAACGGGCGCCTCACGGAGCCGGAGCTATCACGACCGGCGAGGTCATCTTTACGCGATTCAACTTGCCACACCGACGATCCAGTTCGTTGTCGTGACTTTGACGCTTCTACGTCACGTCGTCTCAATCGGACCCGTAAATATCCATGAATATACGACTTTTCGTTATATTCCGCGGATTTCGACGTACAAATTTATAAATCATAGTATATTCGAGGAATAGGAGAGAGAAAAAATTTTCCTTTCGCTCGCTAGAACAGAACAAGCTTTTGCTTCGTTTTTAGCAGTTTGCCGTTCGGATTTATACTTGTTTGTCAGATTAGTGAAACTTTTGACTTAATACGAAAATATGTTTACGAGCCAAACTTTCCAGTTCGTGTCCCCCATGACGCGAAAAAGAATTTATGCGAACGTAGTGACAAGGGGAATAGAAAAAAATAAACTACGCGTGAATACTAGGAACTGACATAACCGAAAATACTTTGTTAAGAAACCTTTGTTAAGGTCTACCAGATAGGAGGTATATCTGGAAATGAAAATAACGAAAAAGTCGTTGAATTTGCTAGACGGGGTGATTAAAAATGAACAAATTAATTTTCTACTTTTATCGTGATGCGATAATTCAGGGCATAATCTGAGATTTAATCGTTTCGCTCGCGCAAGCGAAAGTGGTTCACGGAAATCTTAGTTATAGGAAGAGGAAAGGGGGTTGAACTTTGCAACGTTAACTATCGACGTCCGACTCTATGCGTGTTCACAAGACTGGAGTAATCACGGGAGTCGGGCTTGTAGGTAGAAAGGTCACGCGAGTACCATGAAAGCGGAATGGAAAAGCGCAGCGAATAGAGAGCATTTTATTTTGCAGAAATGCAAGTACTCGACAAAGAGAGAACACAATTTTTCCATAAAGATACTATTGCATAACGTGTACATATGCTATGAAGTATCGATAGAAATATAGACCTTACGAATTGAAAACGAATTTTTAACAAAAACTTTATTAAATGTGAATGTTATTTTGAATATCATCGATATTACACAAAACATACGATATGAGACGATACGATATGAAACAATATAGTAGCTAGTATCAAAAATAATGATTAATAAAAACTTAATGTATTTTCAATTCCCGTTTACTTCATACTCATGCGCGATTGCAATGAAAAGCAAGAGAACATTTTTTTTAGGGCGAGTTTATTTCCTCGTTGTATAGCTAATTATCCCATCCTCGAAAAGTTCTATTTAAAAGTAATAATTAAAAGTGATTCATATTTTTCAATTACGGAATGGTTTCACAAAAAATATTTCATCGGAGCATCAAACATTTTTCGAAATTCAGCTGAACAACTTTTCTAAATTCCCCAAGAGAGACATAATACTGAGCGCACTGATTAAGCCGAGAACACTCAACGATGTTTATACAGTTTTCATCAATTCAAGTCAACGCCAGTTCACTAGACAAATTATTTTTGTCTGTTCCACCTGGGTACTATAAGGTTATAAAGGCAGCAAAGAGACTAACTTAATCAAAAAGACAGGTACACGATTTTAATTAGCCGACAAAAGAAGTTGAAGAGAGGTAGAGAAGAATGTTATGAAGATCGTTTGTCCCATACTTTTCTGATATTCTTAGAGAGGAACGATATAACGTCGAATACACCGGTCGTTATAAGCGCCTTGTATTTTGAGAAAGATGATTAATTACTGTTAGTAAGGAACGTCTTTCATCGAGCTTTTGAGAATTAATAGTATTCTTAGCTAATTCAACTACATGTGATGTTACAGAAAAACAAAATTTTGTATTAATAATAAATGAGAAAATTAATAATCTTAATATCCTTATTATAGACAACAATAACGCTGACGGTACTTCCGAGTAAGTACAACGTATCTAATAGTATTGATTCTATCAGTCTAATGTCGGATAGTATCCACTTGGTAAATCACGGGCTTTTCACGTATTTTCTCGAGCAAATAATTTATGTACATTTACGGGTAAACGCATTTCGTGATCCTCATTTGGCGTGGCAAATACTCGTTCTCATTACAGCTGCGATGGTACGCTAATGCAAAAAATACTTCCAAATACTTGAAATAAATTAAGTCTATCGATTCTAGGTAATAGATTATTTTTCATTTCAACAACGTATATATTCTTAGTGTCGAATTTCTACATGTGGATCGTTATAAAATAGTTCGTGTATGTTTGTACAATTAGGTCAATGAGATTCCAGCGGCAGGTACCTCGAACATGATTTCCAGACGGAGCCGTATAAAATATTACAGTGTATGTTCCCATCTTGGTGCACTATTTGCTGCTAGCCAAATACAATGTGCGGTATGCGGTGGTATACAGATCTTCCCGACACGTGAAGCGCCTAGCGTAGTAGTCGAGTATAATCAACGACACGAGTCGAGATTTTTTCGTGAATGAATCTCGTTTTCCCGGAGAAAAATTTGCGACATAAACTACTTTTTATACTGTTATGTACATAAGTTTTTCATTTATGTATTAAAAATATGTTATTTAAAAAAAGAATTAGCACAAATTATTTATCGAATTTAGCCATTTGAACCATCCGTAAAAATGTAATAGGTATACCGACCAACGGTTAATTGTAGAATTCGGCTATCGATTATAATCGCGATGATTCGTCGAGCGTAAGCTGGTTCATGACGTCTTTATAGACGTTCCTTTTATGAGGAACCGATTTACATTATTGAAAACGTAGGCGGTCCAACGTTCAAGTATATTACCAACGTCACTTTTCTTAAGTTTAGTGAGAACGGACTTTAACTCTCGAGTTTTTCAAGTTTTTCTTTGAATTCATTAAAACTTTAAAGGGTGATAAAGCGAACAACTAGAACACATTTTGTATGATACTCAGTAAAATTGAAGGACTAAGCGCAAATTTTTAGTTGAACTTGGATAATGCAAAATAATACCACTTTACGATCCTCATCGGCAGAGTTCCAAGTTTATGCTACAAGAGCAAACAAATTAAAAAAGTACTCTTAATAAATTAGTCCCTAAGAATCATTGAGTTTTGCATCGAACGATTATATTATAATTTTCACGAAACCTATCGACAAACTTGTGTAATTACTAGGTAGTTAGTTTGAGAACAGACCAAATATGTACTTGTGGTTTTCCTTTAACTGGTACTGTAGCAAAGGATCGACCTTTCTTCCTCTAAAATATAATAGTTGACGTACGAGCATGCTACAGGAGAATACAACAAGCGGTAGACAAGCGAGTAGAATATGCATTGGCGAGAAGAGTGACGAGCGAGGTAGGGTGGGAAAATGAATTGTCTCGAAAGGGTTGAAACGAAAGTAGGTATGCCGCAAGTAGAGGAAGTATGGCAAAATGGCGTGCGAGAGGACAATTATTATCGGCTCAAACGTAATAAGGGGCAATCATCTAATCGAGAACGGTACATATATCACTTGCATGCGGAGCTCTCTGACCGGCATTTGAAAAAGTCCAAGAGCCTCTCCTTGTCGATTTGTCGTTTTCACCTATGCTACTTTTTTTAAATTCAAAAGTCATACTACCATTGACGAGATGTTCACGGTATACGTAGCCAATCAATTTGATTGTACAATGCGAGCCAATATATTCTTTAGAGAATCTGTATCGCTCTTTCGGTAATTATCGATTTTAAGAACCGTGGAAAACCTTCGTGATATAGCACAATCGCGAAGAGTACGCTGCTGTCGTACCGCTGTGCCCTTAATGCCTTATAAAATGCCAAGTCATTACTATGATTCGACGACATGGGTAAAGGCGTTAGTTGACATTAAACTGTCAAAGTTGACATACGTATATTATTAACTTGGGTACTATGAGTATTTATATTTATTTTCTTACTATCAGATAAGTTGGGACAATGCTGCTACAAAATGGCTAGTATTTTTTAGATATTTATAATCAATTATTGAGTAGACAATTCTCAGGGGAGCTGGCAAAGTTCAGCTCTTGTCGATAGTTTCTACGTAAGAAATTCTCGGCACACATGCTGTTCGGCTTCCCAGGAGTCTTCTTATTGCGTCATCACTTTTTCTCGCGTACACTTCATTAAGGTACGTCTCCATAAGGACATCGGAACCTTACATCGAAGCGTAAAATTAGTTCTCTCTAAAAATCAGTTTACTATAATGAAAAGATTCTTTGTTACTATGAGATAGAAGCTAACAACGTTAAGTATATATTTAGCTCGCGGTAATTACTTATTGTGCTATTCGCCTAAATTTTTATTTCTCTGATAGGTATAAGTCGTTTGTTATAGTTCGAAAGAGTATTTTTTCTCTAAATTGCAGGCATCAGCTAATTATTACACTTTTATAATAAATCGTAAATTGATGGAAACTTACACCATCGACTAAGTGACATCATATTTATCTCAGTTGGTGATAAAGTTCAAGGTGCGAAGTTCATGAAATCCGGTTCATCTCAGGGCTCAATGCAGTCTACACGTTTGGGTATACTGCGGCTCGTTGGGGATTTATCTAACTTAGCAGTGTACGAATACGTATAGAAAGTTGAATAAATGCAGGGGTCTTCCGGTTAACTCGGGCGGATACAAAAACACATAAGCAATTGATATAAATGATCGGCTCGTTCGTTCTTTGTGACAAGACGTAATCATTCATCTTTAAAAGAATGCTATTTGCTAAAAATATTTTCGAGAAATTATAACCGTCTTTCATTTCAGGGAAATCGAATAATACATATTTCCTCTCGTTTCAAAAGTCATATATGCAATAAAGAAAGTAACAATCAATTTTAAAACAACTCTCAAATAACAGTTTGAATATCCAACTTTCGCGAATTTCCCAGGACGACGTCAGTCGAGTATTTTTTTTTCAAACAAAAGATGTGTTCTCGTTCAAATGAGAATTACCTTATTCATTACTTTGGGAATATCAGAAATATTTTTCGATTTAGTCGACGTCATTCAATGAAAATGACTATAAATTCTTAATTTTATGCTTCATTTTCTTTCTCATCACTTACAAGCACTAGGATATCTGGAATGATTCTCAAGATCTGAAAATATTAATCACTTGAATCTAATTTGAAGCGTGCTTCTGAAAGTTGTTATTGATTGGTAGGTGGGGTACCAAGTAAAACGTACGTAATGTAGCGAAAGTAATCGGAAATTACGTTCCGATCCCCTTTACCGATAGCCATGTAATTACATGTATTTATAACCACACTATTTTCTTCCACCGATCAAAAAGTGAATTGATTCTCTTAATAGATAAAATTAATCGATAGTTTTGAAACGCATAAAAACCCAAAATACTCAAACCCTCGTTCTAATACAGTATATATAATATCAATAATACCCCTCTAGCTATAAAAACATCGAAAACTGGTTGTTACCGTGTGTCTATGATGTCTGGTGGTTCTAAAATACAGAGAAATATCGTTTATCTTTCCACGCTGTCCACCGCCGTATATTGATCATCGCATAATACCATTGTCTTCTAAAAGATAACATATTTATAGCACCTACGTAACGGATGTTCGACAATAAACGTGCCTATTCGGAGCCAACGGTGGAGGATTGATGCGATATATTTAGCGTGAGCGAGCACAATGGCGACCACAAAATGAGTACATTTAGATGCAACAGTCGGCTTCAGGCAGAAAGCTCTTCCGGAGCTTTATTCATAGTAGATTCAATTAACGATTAATGAAGCCAACCGAGTGATTTATGAACGTCGCAACATCCCTCCAAGCCATGAAAAGCCGTCTCTTTTTTCTCCCCGCTTGGTCCTCCCGTGTGTTTTTCTTCACCCCGCGTTAACGTTTCGTCTTGACGACGAAATATTTAGCGACTGCATTCTACCTAACCGGTAGTAGCTAGAGCTGGTGTAATCCTGTGGTCACGGGATTCTCCTCGAGTTGGGCAAAAACGCGATAAAAAAGATGTCTGCAAGAATTTTCCAACAGGGCTCGTGATAGCCGCGCGTACCTCGTACCTCGTGAATCATAAACTCGCACTCCCTCTCCCTCTTCCCCTCCCTCTCTCTCTCTCTCTCTCTCGACCTCTCTCTTTGTCTGTCGTAGATAAAAACGACGTGAAAAAGAAAAGTGGAAATATCAGAATTTTAGGGGTGAAAAGCGTCTATGAGAAAACGTGTGTTGGGGGAAGAGGAAGAGAAAGACCGGTGGAAGCAAACGTAGAGAGGTGGGGGTGGCAGATGCCACTGAAAGCGCACATAAAAAGGGACATTACGATAAGAGATAAAATTACGTGTGTCAAGCTATAAAAATACGTGATTTGCCGGCTAGCGAGGAATACGAAAAGGATTTAGGGACAAGGGGTCGTTGAGTCGGGGCGAATATTCCACAAATAAACGCTGCATTGAGAATCGAAACAATGTCTTCTTTTTTACAGAATGATTCAAAAGTCAGAAGGCGGAAAACGAGGAGTTCGAGCAACGTTATGTGATGAGTAATTTCGCGTAACGTGATTTAATGTGCAGCGTTGTAATTTGACGCGGTTTATCGTCCTCGCGAGCGTAACATAGTCTGTCCTTACATCGTTAATATCAACGATCGTTATGAATTCTCGCTGCACATAAACTGACGGGGTGACTTGCAGCAATTACATCGATCGGCGTTATTCCAACGAAATATTACACACAGAAAGTACAATTTTATTTAATCAGAGTTTCATCGTCATTTTTCAATTGGAAGAAAGAAGAAAAGATACGAATAGTATAGGATATTCTGTTATACTCTGTAATATTCGAGTTATGTTGAAATCTTGAGTTAATGTTGTATGCTCGTATAGTATTACACTAATGTCTTTACAATTTCAAACAATGCGTATTCCATTAAAACGCATCATGGACAAATCCAGCGGGCGCTGGCACTATAGCTGGTGCAAGCAAACATTTCTCAGTGACCTATCAAGAAAGTTTAGGATCACAACTGACTACCGGAAGCAGTTACAAGGCTTAATGATGCGAATCTCGTTGTCGACGTTAACATTACGAGCCATCACTGTACCGCTGGTCGGTTCATCTTTTATGTAACATGAAAAGTTTGCCAGAATTATTTGACGATTCAAAAACGAATATAGCGCAAGTAAATAATATTAACATCTTATCCATACTTTACATTGACCGATGCACGAGAATCTTTTCAGGCAAATAAAATTATATATTAAAATTCAATCCATTAGGGGAGACCGAGGGGTTTTGAAACAGAGTTGAAACAATATTAATTTCGCGGGACTGAAAACGGTTGAAGAATCGG
>NCVS01002619.1:0-21534 GCA_003055095.1 Goniozus legneri
ATTCCACAGGGGCCAAAAATTCTCGAAAAATTACAAAATTTCGGAGAATTTTTAGCCCCTGTGGAATGGCAATTTTAAAAAATTCTTACTGGCGCCTGAAGAATGACAATTTTCGTACACGTACGTAGGGTTACCTGGGGAAGGGCAAAATTCATTCATTTAAGTTAATGATTTCAATCGATTCATCAATCGTGTCGTTATTCATTTCAACATCCATTCAATGTACGATAATAGCGTAGAAACGTCATGTGGCACATCTCTGTTGTTGTTCAATCAAATCCGAACAGTGGGTTTTTAGTAATCTACAAAACCCACATTTTGTTCTTATTCATTGATTGTTGTTGTTGTTGTTAGTTGTATTTGTTTTCTTGACCAACGTTGCTTCTCTTTATTTCAATTCCACAAAACTCTGTAAGCTAGATTAAACTTCGTTCAGTCGCTGTGACCTGCGTGAGCTTAGCTCAGAAGCGTATCTGATGGTTCGGATCTCGCTTTAAAAGCCGTTTTCGAACAACGCGTTTGCGATAAATGGGGACCCATTGCGTTCTTTTCGCAAAAACCATTTACGGCACAAATACGTTACTGTGCTTATAATCGGGAGTGGAGCGCTAAAATCGTCTACAACAGTGGTACCTCTCACGCCATCTATTGACATAACATCAAACTACGTACTCTATTTTTACGTAACATAAAAATGCAGAGTGGAGCGGTTTCATCTGTGATTATAACCTCTTTTTTAAGTATGATACGATTCAATTCTAGTAATGGATTCGTAAAGTATTTTTAGTTCTTTATTAAGTTATTTTAAATAATGAGAATTAGAGTACCTCGTCATCTGAAGAAAGATCAAATTGCAGTTGCATTGATAATAGGTACTTTAGGTGGTCTTTATTTTTGGATGCCTATATTGAAACAATATTCAGTGAAAGAATCAAAATTGGAACCAAAGAAAAGTTTGTATAATAATTAAATTACGAATACAGACTCATTTTAATATTAGGTGAATTGTACAGTATCCTGTAATGTATAAATTTATTTCAATTGTAACTTCTGTTATAGTTGAATAATGTCAAGTGGATTAAAAATTGGAGTAATATTGGTTGGCTTGACCGCAGGAAGTACACTTCTTGGAAAGTATGTAAAGATGTTAATACTAAGAAAACGATTAGTTGAATACCATATTTTTTGTACATAAAAATGTGATTTACAATTTAGATATTACTTAAAACCTAAGATAGATGAAATGCGAGAGAAAGAAACGCAAAGATATGTAGAAATACTATACAAAGCGCATCAAACCGAAAAAGAACAGCAGGAAGCAGTTAAAAGAAGCTTGTCTACACAATAAATAGATTATAAATAAATGTAATTAAAAATCATTAGAGTTGAAGCATCTCAAATACTCTTTTCTATTCCTCTCATTCTTCTTTTTTAATATACATTTTTTGTTGAATACATATACATCGTAGCTAACGTAACATCATATTTTACAACGATTACTTTTCTTCCTTGAATTTTCCATTATAGTACGGCAAATATTGTAACACTAACTTCCAGTCAGTAAAATAACATAAAGCTAGACCACTGACACTGCCATATACTCCTGCTGATGGTACCCTGTGAAATAAAAAATGAAACTGTTATTATTCTCTTTGCATACTTCTAATAATTATAATTTTTTTATATATCTAATATTAAATATGTAAAGTGCAAGAATTATATGTTACATAACTCAAGAAGTTATTCAGAAATACTTAATAAAATAAATTATTTAATTACATTTGATATGACCTGGTTTATAATAATAATATTTTATTCATTATTTAACTCACCATCGAGTAGCTAATTCAATATGCCTTTTTCCTATCCTTATAGGCATTTTGATTAATCTTCTAGAATTCTAACCTTTTAGGTAAAGTGCTGAAATGTAAAATTCACATATTACTATTACGATCACTAATAAATTACAGTAATGCACATAATTCCAGAAAATTTATTTTAAATCAATATGATGAAATTAGAATATTTCTAAATTACTTTTACCATACACACTTCGTTCTCTTAGAAGAATTAATCCTGATTCCTGAATCGTTTGGGTTAGTCTGAAATTGGAGACGTCGGTAAAGCTGAGCGTACCGTTACCAATATTTGTAGGTAACGATAATGGGACAATGAGTTCCGGCGTCAATTCGTAGATGGCGCTGCGAAAAAAATAAAAATTCGGTAGTAGTAGCGCTCTTCATTACGATGATAATGTTTCGGAATATGTTTTTATACATTCGAACATAAAGTTTATTGCTTTTTATTTAACATCAATTTTGAACATTTTTAATTTATCTTCATTACAGAGAGAATTTGTTATATTGAAATATACATTGTTTAATTCTTGTGCAAAGTTATAAAAAAATCTCTTTCTGATGGGTGAACATACAAAAATGTAATATCATAATACATTTACAATATACATAATCGGATGAGATAAAAAAATTTTACTTTTTAATTATTTTATATTAACGTACGTGCTCTTAAAACCTAAATGAAGACTCTAGAAATATTAATCTAATTATTTATTTACAGAAAGTACTATAATACTGCCGACGAATAGTTTTGCTTCTCATCGTACTAAATATTTTGTTAAGTACCAAAAATAATATTCGCTCGATTTTTTCGTCATTTATTTCACGAAGAAACATTTTCAAACCGCAATAAATAATACGCTATACTTTTATATAATTGTTCAATCGTAAAATCTAATATTACGCGCTATTCATGCATATATTGAAAATTTTAATACTTTGAAGAATAGAAAAGGAATGATCAATCAATAAGCTCCGACGATCCGATAAATAAAAAAACAGTATTATTAATAAAATAAGAGAAAATAATCGCAATTACGAAGGCACTTATTAACAATAGTCACTCTCGAATGCGGAATTGTCAACGCCCTTGCTCACTCGCGGCGTTTTGAACGAGTTGTCGATGTCGCCATTTGCGTGAACAGTTTTCTCTGCTTCCGGTTTTTCCGATTTGTCTGCTTCGTCGCTCTTCGTCGGCTTATCGGGATCCTTCAGTTGCGCCTCCTGTTCGGCCTCTTTCATCGCATTGTCTTTCCTATGTTGCGTGTACAGCCATCTTTAAAAAGAATAAACGTTTAATAGAATGTAAAATTTGATTATTACATTTACATTATCATATAATATATTACTACATACATGTATAACATTATTTTATATAATATGTTAACAAAATTTCACTATAAAAGCTCTTATGATTATTTAACACATACAATTATTAATTTAATATTATTAATTCAACATATGTAAATTTTGTTAAATATAATTACAATACTTATTTTTCTTTCTCTATAAATTACATATAATTTACAAAAGATTAGAATGCACAATTATATGTACTATTTTAAAAGAATTTAACACTAGATTTACGGACTGAGTGAGCCAATTTTACTAATTTCTAGTTTTCTTCCCATTTGAAGTTAATTATTTATAACTACATTGGCTTACAATTTATTTTTTCACAGAAAATTTATGATTTCGTTACAGTTTTAAATTGAAACATTTTTGCAAAACTAGGTATGTAAAAGTGTCCGTAAACATGGTGTTAATTTAAAATTTCATCAAACAAATTACATAGGATCAATGTAAAGTTATACGATAATAAATTGTATGATAAATTACTCTGATGTACGTTGAATTAAGACAATTTTTTTTTCATCGTGCAAGTTGCTCGGTGTGTACTTACAAGAACAAAATGACAGCGGGCAATGTAAAGACGCTTCCAGCGATGAAAAACGTTCCCGGAAACGTGTTCATAGTTGCCGCATACAATGAACTGTACATCGGCCCGTACACAAGCGGCATTAGAGATTCGCATACGCCGAACAGCGAGTTGACCTTTCCTGATAACGAGAAAAAAAAGGATGAACAATTGGCATGCCGCGTTAAAGTGTGTAAACCGGATTAGCCCAATTTGCCGGGATAAAGTCATTAAGTCTAAATACCCGCGATAAGCGGAAAATACGACGGAAAATTGCCCATTTGAGCTAAACGCTGAAGAAAAACTCGAAAATTTTCGAGTCGCCTATATACATAAGATTCGCGCGGCAGTGCGAGAGAGGATATCAATTTTGTTGAATTTCGCGTGTTAGAGCACAAAGATTACGCGATTAAACACTCGCGGGGAATCAGGAAGTTGTGAATTTTTGTTCAACTCGATGTGTGTGTTTTTTTATGCAATCTATGTAATTGCCCGATCACGTAAGAGTCTGTGTATCGCTGCGCTTCGTTTCGCGAACGTTATACGCCAATCGAGGAGAGGGTATGGAGATTTCTCGCGATCATGGAATTGCTCTCACTCACCCAGCTCGTCGGGTGGTATCAGCTTCGACGTTATCGATCTCATCGCTATGAAGGACGTCCCGTTCACGATTTCGACCAATGCGGCTGAAAATAGCGATACAACAATTAGAAACATTCTGCGAAAAAAAGTTAATTGAATTTCTTAATATCGAGAGTAATGAGTATCATGAGACCTTCGCGGATCATTGCTTTTTTTTACGCTATTGTCAGCAAGATAAATCTTTTAATAGGAGGATGTCATGCACCGCTAAATCTCGCATCGGTCTTGCGTAACTATTTTTTTTTTTTTTTGTATTTCTTTTTTTTATCGATGTAATTTTTTTTAATATGGATAAGATAAGTGATGGGTTTACCTAAGTAGACAACAAGATCGGTCTTGGCGAACGCGTACACGAAGCCCGCTAATATTTTGCTCATGCAGCTCATTACGCCTACCAACGCGTCGTCCAGTTTCAAAACGTGACTGATCAATCCAACGGATATCGAGGTACCTGCAAAATGACGATACAATTAGTCGTTTCGAATATTACTGTAAATTTGTGGAAGCTATTTGAATATATGTATAGAAATAAAGTTCAATAAAATTAATTTTTATTTACAATTGAATATTGCTTGGATTTATTCAACAAATTTTTATTATTATTACTAATACAGACAAAATTGTAAGGTATATATCTAATTTTAGACAATTTAATATACAAAGTTTTCTATCTATCACTACACTCTACCAGCGTTATTAATACAATTACTAATTAAAACGACTCTTAATTGAAGTTAATTGTTCATCGAAACTACTTCCTCTTACCTATTAAATTGGTGACCATGCCATAAGTCGACCACATGCTGAACTGAACAGCATCCCAGTTGAATCTGTACCTCATGAACAGATACAATACAGCCATCTCACCTGTAAAATTTCACACGAGAACATTGAATTCCTAATTTTTCCACTTCGATGAAAGAATCGAGTTCACTGTGGAGGTCTCCCAAATGGGCCTCTTCTTTCTTTTCTAATTTCGAGCGAAACATTCCTGTCGTGATAAAAATGTTACGAACGAAAGCGAGCTCGCATAGTTACAATATCTCCCCGGGGAGCGAAACGAAGAAAGGAAAATAGCCGAACGATGAAGAAGAAGCAACGGCTTCCGGCTGTAACCGGCGGCGTGTTGTTCTGCGAGCTCTCAAATCCATCCTACGTAATTTTGACGTGTTATTACCTTTAAGCCCATTACGTAAGAATGCAAGGTTGCACAACAAGTTCGTTTATCGGAGACTCCATTTAATCGTTTCCGTCGTGCCATCTTCCACGTGGTCTTTTATCGAATTACACTCTTTTTCTCTTCTTGCTCGCAACCGATACACTGCAAATATTCCCTAGCCGATGATTATTCCTTCTTCTCGCTTAAGGCCAAGAACCCCGCTCGCTCGAGTCCTCGCTCAAATGCGTCCTTGACTCGAATTCGTCTACTGCTAATTTGCTCGCGACTCGCGTTGAGTTGAAAAAAATTTTTTTCGGAGCGAATTTTCGCGCAAAGTTGCGCGAAGTGCGGATTTTTCCAGGAGCAATTAAGCTTCATCACTTCCCGTACGCGTTCGATGATTATCGAAAACAATTGTTCCTCTCGACTGTGTGCAAGATAAAGTGGAGGATGACGGTAATGAAACTAGTATATAATTGCGGAATTAAAAAAACTGCTTAATAATTCTTGACGAAATAAGCGTCGACGCTTATCTATGCGTAATCATCATTAATCAGCACCGGCGTGACTGACATTAGGTCTAACGATGCAGAAAGAGAGAGAGAGAGAGAGAGAGAGAGAGAGAGAGAATGAATTCATCAAGCGAATATCCAGTTACAATCGATCGTTACGAGCTCTTCGTTGATTTCTATTCTCTGCGACTTGCATTTATCTCAAATAGAACCCACGCGCTTTTCGAGTCTCGTGTTTCGGCTTCGACAGGTATATCGTGTTACAAATTTCAAGAACTAGGAAGTTCGCCATTAAACAAAATTATCGCGCCGGTAATTCGCGTGTTTTCGCGAACTTGGAGCAAAAATTCACGCGCCAGTGGGTAACAATTGAATCGAACCGTCACGTGGGCTTACCGAGACTGAATTTTAATTTTGGTTTGAACCAAATGTTCTTGTTTTCATTTGGGGGATGAATACTAATTTGTACCTATACGTATTTCGTAGGTTAAAGGTCGATTTAAAAATCAAATAAAAGTATACTAAAAATAATTAAAGAGACACTCGTTATTTTTAAACAATCCAGCTAAAAATGAATGAATCTAATCAAGCAAAAAGATCAAAATTTTTAAATAATTACTACATCAATTAAATTTAATAATTTATATTTCAGATTGTAATAATTTGTTCAGAGTAAAATTAAGATTCTGTCTCAGTTTAAGTATTACCAAAAATTTCAAAGACTCACCATACAGAGGCCCAATCACCACCATAGTTATGATCATCAGCACGAATATCCTCTTCTGCCTGTTGTTCGCCCCCTTCTTGAAAGCAACCCTGAAGATCTCCTCGATGTGCTTGAGAGAGAAGAAGTCCAAAACTGCACTGCAGGGGTTCATCTTCTTGGACGCGTTCAATTTCTTGATCTCTAAAGCCCTGGGCGACTCCTTGATAACCACTAAACCGTAAATAAAACTGAACGCGTAGCAGAACGTTGAGATAGTGAAGACACCATAGAAGCCAATCTTGAGGTACAGAATCCCCGACAAGGCCATGCCAATTGGCACTCCGAGGGACAAAAACACATTCGCGGCTCCGATTCTCAGCGTTCTCGACTCCACCGAGGTGATGTCCGCTATGTAACTGAACACGCCCATGAACATGGTGAACCATCCACCGGTCACGGCTGGCCAGAGGGCTTCCGATATGCCAGCCGCCTCCATAGGCAGCTCGTCGAACCAGTAGGTGCATATCAGCAAACTTATGCTGGTCAGGAACTCGCCAATGATCGGCAGAAGCATGCAGGGCTTCCTCAGACCCGTACGATCGCTCCAAGCCCCCATGAACAGAATTATAACCGTAGGAATGCTGCTCTGCAGTGCCGTCTTCCAGGTCTGCATACCAGCAACCAGCTGTTGAACAGCAGTCTCCTCCGTTTCGTAACCTGTCGTGTTCCTGCTGGTCAGGGCTGAACATACTTCGTCGGAGTACCTGAGGTTCACTCTGCAAGCTTTCTCGAGGTTCAGATTTACCGTAGCCAGGGAAGCTAGGACACTCGGTATCACGTAACTCGCGACCATCGGTTCGACGGTTATGTTGTTCGTCAGCAATGACCATTTTTGTTTGAGAGTCATCGATCGCCAAGGGACGGACTCTTTTTTGTCCTCCTCTTTCTTCTCGTCTAGCTTGTCCTCGGTCATGGTGGCCCGTCTCATTGGCTCGATAGGGTCTGGTCTTGTCGAGCTAGACGCTTCTCATTGTATGGTCAAGCTGTTTTGTTGCTAGGAGTCCTCACGCTCGCTTCCTCAGCCGGTCAGCACCCCACGGCACATCGCGAGCCACTGAAAATCGCGCGGACCGCGGCTAGCCGAGTCGCTTACCGAACCCGAGCAAGTTCGGCCACTCGGCTGGTACGGAGCGAGCGGTCTCATATCAAGGTGCTACACCTCTCTAGCCTTCTCCCTCGCGATCTTTTTGCGCGCACGATTCGTTTTCCCGCAGATTTTTCCTCACTCCAGCTCTACCATCTCTGCGAGCTACTCGAGTGCTCGTGCACTCCCCACTTAGTTATAAAGTTGAACTTTAACGCATGAATTTACACTGGAAAATTGTACATTACGAATACACTGAAAGATGATTTGAAGCTAACTTGATTACATTAAATATTTAATAGAATTATTTAAACTGTCAGTTGAAATGAAATTTATTTTGACTAGTAAATTATTTGTACGGATGGGAATAAACACTGAGTACGTTCAACAAAGTTTTATTTACAGTGTAGTAAATTGTACATTTTAAACTGTAATAGTTGAATTTACAATGCCAAACGCATCATACCACTTCCGCGGAGTACAATCTACTCTTATCTATCGATTATTTTTGAACTGTTGAGAGTATCAAACTGAACAGATTTTTAAGAGTGCACACTGAGAGAAAAATTATTAGTAGTGACAACCTATTGGTATACAGTTGTCTTGACTATTAATGAAGTTCAACTTAACTATTGCATAGTGACATAAAATAAATGAAATAGTCATGGTAACTAAGTATAACCCATATATGTATTTTAATTGCAACAATTATATAATTAGTTATGGATAAAAATTATCAGTGAATAAGTTATTGTTACAGAAAATACTATCTTTGTCAGGGTGGCTAAATTTATCATAATTATTGAAGATATTCATTCAAATTTAAAAATTGAATTTCACTATATACAACTATAAAAATGCATAGTTGTGTTTTCAAGAACTGTGAACTGTGAAACTATGAATATGTACACGTACTTTTTTGACTCAAATATTATATAGCAATTTTTTGTATAATATAACTAATAGTTACCAAGACTAAATTCTAATCTTATTACAGCAGTATATTCAAAGCAATAGTTGAGATGTTTACAACTATATTTTCTAGTCACAATTTTCCCTCCGAGTGCAGAGAGGGCACTTTCGCGAGTGAGCGAGACAGATAGAGATAGAGAGAGACCACTTGCGTACACGCGGGGATAGTTTTCTGCACTGCGAGAGGCCTAGCGGTCTAACGATCGAGCCTCTTCCTGCTTCTCTCCCTACCCTCCCCCCCAGTTGCGAGAACGAGCGTCGAGAAACGTCGAGACGAGATACGCGAAAGATTGCATTAAGAATAATCGGTTATGATGATTTATGCGTTACGACCTTTCAGTTCGCCTAATCGCGTTTCTGCCTCCGCGGTGCCGTGTGTGCCTGCTCGCAATTGTGACGAATTGCCAATTACGCTACTATGTTTGGCTAGCGCCTCTCTCGCTCTCTCTCTCGGCCAGCTCGCCCACGCACGCCGGTTCGTTCCGACCGCGATATTCGGAAGAGGAGCTTCCTCGGAGATGTCTGAGCATTCTTTTTTTTATTCAGTAGGCTCGTCCCTGGGACGCATGAAAATCGCGAGCGCATATTCGCTCAAGTGAGTAATGCACGCGCACAATTCGGTACTCGAAAAACGTTGTCGTCACTCGCTCTCAGTCTCTACGTTACCGATACGCCGAGTGCGAGTCCGGAATGGCTGATATTTTACGGCCTTTTTTTAGGGTCAAAATTACAGACGACTTTTTACCGGCTCGATTTCGCGCTGTGATTGATAACGAATCTGTGTCGGCTGGTTTTTTTTTTTTTTGGTACGAGTTGCTTTCTAGTGCTGGTGTCGATTTCTTTGCCCGACGTCATTGTTTGACTTTAAATTAAATGACTAAGTGTTTCTTAAGGCCGTGCTATTTGTTTGTCGAGTACGAGAAAGGTTGCTAGTTTGTTATCCACTTACCTGGATTAGTCTGGGGGCGGTCTTATCGTGTTCTTATTAAATTTATTGAAAAAATTAACGAGATACATTTTTGTACAGTTGCAGTCTGATAAAATTTCGATAATACAAAGATCTGGTTTAAGGATCATATGTCAGTGTTTTAATTAAATTTATTGGAAAAATTAATATCTAAGATACATTTTTGTACAGTTGTAAGCGCTTGTGCGCTGTCAGTCAGATGAAATTTTGATAATACAAAAATCTGGTTTAACGTATTACACGTCAGACGTTATCTAAACGGAAAAAGAGGGACGTAGTGAAAAATACGACAATGATTATCACATAATAACTGGTATCGAATGTCCACGCTCGATCGGCGTTCAAGGTCCGTCAATTTTCTGTCTGCCACAATTGAGAATGTCTCGCGCGTACAATTCGGGCGTCTTTGTGTTCTTCCTTCCGGTGTAATTTACGTGACAACGAGAACCTCGTACTCGGTGAAGGACAGCTCTTCTCCGTCGAAGGGAATGTATAGGCATCCATGGCTCGGTTGAATCTAAAACAAAATAAGTGTGTCAGATTTTTCTTATCGCGATATTCAACAAGAAGACAGAAATTTTTGTTCACCTTGCCAATTGTTTGAGCGCCATTGTGAAGAACGCGGCCAACGTAGAGAGTCTCGCCGTCTGACGTGTTGCCAGCGACTACCGCGTCGGATGGCACGGAACCGTGGCTTCCGGATTTCCAGCCGAAGTCAGCCGGGCAGAGAACCTGAATATTCGAAATCAAGGTGTTAGAAAATCGGAACGATTCACTCAAGTACGACCGTCCGCGATAGGGTAATATAATAGATCGAAGGTTAATGGAGATCGATAAAATAAAATATCCTTTCGTAATTGACTCTTCATGGAATTTTCACTGATAGAAAAACATTGTTCGAGAAAAATATTTTCTAAAAATTCTCGATTAAAAATGTTTACTCGTCTCAATTCAAAAAGATAATACTCGAATCGTTAAATTGAAACCCTTAGATAACCAAAAATTTCTTCAAAGAGTTTTACTCTTCATTAAAAAACAAATTATATTTACTCTTCTTCGAAGAATATTATGGTTTTCAAACAAGACACATTTGCTTCGAAAGATCAACTTTGTCTTTATTTTCTTACCTAATGAAATATGAAAATAAATAATACAAGTTATTTTAACTTGATAAATTTTTGAATAAGTCTTACATGAAATAAAAATATAACATTCTTTAAAGAAAACTAATCTACAAAGCTATTGATCGTAAAACAAATTTGTTTTCAAAACAATTTTCTTGGATCAAGATTATTTCTCTCAAATCAAAATAGTTTTGCTATCAGTGTAGATAATGTTTCTCGACTTACCTCGAATTCGTATTTCGCGTGTTCCTGGCCACCGTGGCAGACGTAGGCGACGTCACCGCCAGCTCTGACCTTGGCAGGCAGCATGTCACCCTCGTGGTAGGCCCTGCCAACGTAGAGAGTCGAGTTGTCAACATCTGTACCTCCTCGGACGGCGTCGTGAGGGATCGGAGATCCGCCGTAAGCTCTGACCCACTTGTATCCTGAAAAAGATTTGTCCTCGTTAATCGTGTCAAAAGTCGAGAATGCACACGCCACGTAATCGGTTGTCATCTGCGATTAATTCCGTTTACACAACTGATAAGAAATTTCGCGAATGATGTCGTTGATAAGTTATGAAAATGAATTGAAATTATTAATAAAACGAAACTCATGTAATCATATTCCCAATAACATTGCACTTTTTCAATATTTTTCAACCAAACTTTAATAACATAAGCCACAAATACAAACGTGAATAAAAACTGTTTTTTAAATTTAAATCTCGAAAAGTTCTTTTTTAAATTTGGTTAATTAAAAATGAATAAAATAATACAAATGTATGTAATAGTTACATATCGAAATTATGTAAAAATTTCACAAAACATTGTATATTTTTCTTACCTGGCATCGTTGAGAACTGTGATGAGCAATGTGTGAACTCCTAAAGATAAATGACACGTATCCGAAGTTTCCACCTGCTTAAAGCCTCTTATAATCTTATCAATGCGGGGAATACTAAAAATTTGACTCTTTTCTCGTTCTGGGCGTGGTTTCCCACCTTCCTAGAAGCGCTATTTATCATCGATAAACGGATGTTATTTTCGATTCTTTTCATTATTATGTCATGTATTGTCGGTATGAGTAATAAAGGAAAAAATCTACGAAAATTTTTTTTTATGGAATATTCTAGAGAAAGAAATTAATACTCTTTTAGCGTTACCAGGTGTACATACACGTGCTCATCCACGAATCGACATCATTTTATCAAGTTCACTTGAATGTTTAGTGTTGTGTATTCAGCTGAATTAAAACTGTGTTCTAAATTTCCAATTATTAAACAAAACATTGCTGCATTTTGATATTATATGCAATCTTTATTTTCATTACATGAAAAAATGAGAATATTGTTACTCGAGTTGTTTTCTGTGTCAATCCCATGAATTCGAAGATTACCGAGATATATTTTCATTCTCATTATTCAAATTGAAATAAAGTTATATACATATATATATTTGAATATACTAAGTTGAAGATTACAATTTTCACACATTAAGTAAAAATATATCATAATTTTTTTTTTAAGGACTATAATTTGTATATACATAATCGAGGCCTATTTGAAATCTAACTAAGAAGAATATTCATTTCCGTGCAAACTACGTATACCTATTCATAGATGGTATTATTAACACATATTTCTATTGTCACGATTTAAATTGAAATGAAAGTGATAAATATTTAGACTTACTGGGTTAAAGATTATATTTTTATTTAATTTTATAGATTTTCCAATTAGTATTTCTTGAAGAACATAATAGTTCTTCAAGAACTATTATGTTCATAAGAACATTTATGTAATTCATAAGAACTATTATGTAATAAGAACATAATTTGTACAAATTTATTCGTGTCCTATATGAAATTAATGAAGGATTGATTTCTGCGTCGATCATACGTATTTAAAGATGACATTGCCAAGACATATTTTCATTCTCACGAATCGAATTGAAATGAAATTATTATATATAGTTCAACCTACTAAGTTGAAGATTTATATTATTTATTAGTTTTTATTAATTAATTAATTCAATAATTCATTTTTTAGAGGACTATAATTTGTATATATTTAAACGAGTCCTATTTGAAATCGAAGAAGAATTGTTTTTAAAGTTAGTCATATGTATTTGAAATTGGTATGCCAACACATATTTCTATTCTCATAATTCAATTTGAAAGTAGGATTATATATATTTCAATGTACGAAGTTACATAGGTATAATAATATGTATTTATTTATTTAAATACGTGGCATAATTTAATATATAAGTGTTTTTTTTTTGAGGACTATAATTTGTAAATACATAATCGAGTCCTATTTGAAATTAAAGAAAGATTGTTTTCTGTGTAAACTATATGTATTCACGAATAATATTATCAAGAATATATCTGTTCTAACTATTCAAATTGTGGTTGAAAAAATTCCAAAGTTAAATATTTCGGCACTGGTGTTGGTGTTGGTTTTTTCCCATGAATTCGAAGATTACTAAGTAAGATATATTTTCATTCTCATGATTCAAATTTGAATGAAGTTATATATATATATTTGGACATACTAAGTTGAAGATTACAATTTTCACATATTATGTAAAAGTAAATCATAATTTTTTGAAGGACTATGATTTGTATATACGTAATTGAGGCCTATTTCAAATCTAATTAAGAAGAATATTAATTTCCGTGCAAACTACGTATACGTATTCATAGATGATATTATTAACACATATTTCTATTGTCACGATTTAAATTGAAATGAAAGTGATAAATATTTAGACTTACTGGGTTAAAGATTATATTTTTATTTAATTTTACAGATTTTCCAATTAGTATTTATTGAAGAACCATAATTTGTACAAATTTATTCGTGTCCTATATGAAATTAAATGAAGGATCGATTTCTGCGTCGATCATACGTATTTAAAGATGACATTGCCAAGACATATTTTCATTCTCACGAATCGAATTGAATTGAAATTAATATACATATATATTTCAACCTACTAAGTTAAAGATTTATTACGTATATTTATTGACTCATTTTTTTAGCGGATTTGTATATATTTGAAGGAGTCCTATTTGAAATCGAAGAAGTATTGTTTTTACAGTTAGTCATATGTATTTGAAATTGGTATGCCAACACATATTTCTATTCTCATAATTCAATTTGAAAGTAGGATTACATATATTTCAATATACGAAGTTACAAAGGTATAATAATATATGTATTTATTTATTTAAATACTTGGCATAATTTAATACATATGTGTTTTTTTTGAGGACTATAATTTGTAAATACGTAATCGAGTCCTATTTGAAATTGAAGAAAGATTATTTTCTGTGTAAACTATATGTATTCACGAATAATATTATCAAGAATATATCTGTTCTCACTATTCAAATTCAAATAAAGGTAATATACTATACTCAAATATACTAAATTACAGATTTATAGTAATTATTTATATTCCATAATAATGAAAAATCAATGAGCATACTGTTATGTTTTTTTTTTTAGAGGACTATAACTTGTAAATATGTAATTAAGTTCTCTTTGAAATTGAACAAGAATTATTTTCTGTGTAAACTATATGTGTTCACAAATGATATTATTAACATGTATATCTACTCTCACAATTAAAATTGTGGTTGATAAAATTCGCAGGTTAAATATTTTGGCACTGGTGTTAAATTTTTCATCTTATAATAATTTAAAATTCTTTTAATTTCTTGTCTTCGGTTTATGCTTAACAAAACTTAAATCTCCCGCCTAATAATTTAGTCAGTCGATTTCGACTCAATGTATCGATATATCGATTGCAGTTCATAATGAAGTTAGCGTAGTTTGGTGTTCTTGCACTTTCGCTCACCACGCTCTAGCTTCAGTTTTCAAAACTTTCAGAAATGTGAAGTGCTTCGACTTACAATGTTTATAATTATAGGAAGCAATTGATTGTTGTTATTGTATTAATTAAGTTTTTATGTGTCAATAAAAAATAAAAATGAAGGTGAAAGTACTTACGCGGAATCCAAGCGATTATATGCGTGAAACTAAACGAGATATTCAAAGAGGTTAGTAAACGAACATAACCTATACGCGTATGTCTAATACACGTGCTTCTACATTTGAATTAAACTTAATTTATATAATTATTTTATATTTTATAAAGTTTATAGAAATTATGACCCAGCACTACATCCGTTGGAAGCGCCCAGAGAATATACAAGAGCACTTAACGCTGTAAAACTAGATAAAATATTTGCGAAACCTTTTCTTGGGTCTTTAGAGGGACACAAAGACAGTGTTTCTTGTGTGGCAAAGCATCCTGGTCAATTATCGGTACTCCTTAGTGGTTCCTTTGATGGGGAGTTGAGAGTTTGGAATTTACCTCAAAGAATATGTACTCGTTCTTTTTTGGCTCATGACGGAGTGCTTAGAGGTATAGCGTACGATTTCTTGCATGAATATTTTATCACTGTTGGCGATGATAAAATTATAAAAATATGGAGTGCTACAAAGCCAGATGAAGATGAAGAAGAAGAACCAATGAATTCTGTAATATGTAAAGTACGTTTGATATATCCATACAATCTTGTTGTAATCAATCTTGTTCTACTGATATATTAACGAATAATATGATTTACAGACTATGGTAACTGGAATAACACACCATAGATCAGAACCTAAATTTGCTACATGTGGAGAATCTTGTCAACTCTGGGAAATAAATCGAAATGTACCAATACAGACATATAAATGGGGAGTGGACACTTTACACGATGTAAAATTCAGTCCTGTACAAGATAATTTATTAGGTAAAAATACTTGTTGTGTAATTCATTTACTGAGATTTTTATGTTAATAATATATAAATAATGTTAATATATAAATTTTTTTAGCTGCTGCTGCCAGCGATAGAAGTGTAATTTTATATGATATTAGAGATACCGGTCCATTAAGAAAATTCAAAATGAGACTGAGAGCTAATAGATTAGCATGGAATCCTATGGAAGCGGTAACATTCACATGTGCTAATGAGGATTACAAGTGAGTAACAAATGTGAACTTTATTAAAGTTCATTTATGTAATGATTATCTAACATTGAATTACTGTTGCAGTTTGTATACATACGACACACGTAAGCTTGATACACCAATAAATGTTCATATGGATCATATTGCTGCTGTAATGGATATTGATTACTCGCCAACTGGCAAAGAATTTGTATCAGGAAGTTACGATAAAACAATAAGAATTTTCGAAGTAAACAAGGGCCATTCTCGTGAAATTTATCACACAAAACGTATGCAGAGACTTACTAGCGTAGCTTGGTCTCTTGATAGTAAATATATAGTTTCTGGTAGCGATGAAATGAATATTCGCGTTTGGAAAGCCAGGGCGTCGGAAAAACTTGGAGTGGTACGTAATAGTTATTTTATATTTTAGGTTTACAAGTCATTAACATTGCGTCATTAATATACATTTATTACAGTTGAGACCCAGAGAAAGAGCTTCGCTGCGTTATTGCGATGCTTTGAAAGAGAAATTTGCTGCTCATCCACAAATTAAGAGAATAGCGCGTCATAGACAAGTACCAAAACATGTTTATAATGCCCAAGCTGAGTTGCGCCAATGTAGGGAGAAAATTAAGAGGAAGTACGTATCATTCTGTGGAGAATTATTAATTACATTCAATTATACTAATTCATTGAATAAAATTTTTTTTCTTCTAGGGAGGCAAACCGTCGCAAACATTCAAAGAAGGGAGCTGTGCCATACGTCTCCGAGAGGGAACGGCACGTGGTCGGTCAAGAGTTATAACACAATTATCATTATTATTATAATTATTTTTTGTACAATAATAAATTATAAATAACAAAATATTGTAATAAATAATTTTATTAGAATTATACAACGCATCGCTATATGGATTCGTAAAACAGTACAAATCTCAAGCAGTGATTAATGTCTTGCTTAAAATAGCTTAAAACAGTTTATCTGATTTTTTTTAATTCTTTGCACAACTATTTATCAGACGATCATCAGTTCGGTAGCGCATATAATATTTTTCTTTTGAGTTTTGGTTCGAAAATAAGATAGATGTACCAGCATATAGTTTAATTTCGTAACTAATTTAATAAATGTTCTTATTAATATGTGAATATTTACTCATGTTGGATAATGAATAATATAATTTTTATATTTAAATTTATAAGTATTAGCGGTACTTAAAACACGACGAAAAAATAACTCGAAATTTCGAGTAGTTTGAAAAGTTTTGTTTGTTACAAATTGACGAATTAATTAGTGGAGAAAACTATATAGTAATTCGAAGTTGATACTTTCTATTAAATTATTTCAAACTAGTACATCCATCTTAATTTTGAATATTTACTATACGTAATAGGAGTTACGAGAAATAATTTTCATTTAGCATATATACTATTGTGTTTGATCATTTTAGTACTTCATTATAACAACTTGTTTCTGTGCTGGCATAGTTTGATATTTACGTCGAGAAAAATATTTCTATGTCCGATAATGGCAGTTTCAAAATTTTTCAATTGGCAATTCAATTGCGTTTGATTTATAATAAATACAGACGAAAGACGTGAAACACGTTGCGCCGAAAAATAATTCTTTGTATCAACATACAAATAAAAATTTTCTTCACGTCTTTAATGGCCGCGACTTACACGTAATATTTATTCATATATAATATTTATTACAGTTATACCACACGCGCAACTTCTGTACAAGAC
Source organism: Goniozus legneri (assembly GCA_003055095.1). NCBI lineage: Eukaryota > Metazoa > Arthropoda > Insecta > Hymenoptera > Bethylidae > Goniozus > Goniozus legneri. The sequence goes on from NCVS01002619.1 coordinate 17,743, forward strand.
TAGGTTAGTCGAGCGATTAAATTATCACTTTTGTTCTTAATAATTTTTTAGTTTCATTTTCGTCAATGTATGGAAACTTCCATATCTCATTTTTTTTGCATAAAATACGATTTATACGTATCCATTAAATGCACTGCACTCACCGCACACTGCTCATCGTTTGTTGGATTTTGCATTAATCTTTTATCTTGTTTAATTAAATACGCATTGATTACTGTAACAATAATTATCACCTATATACATATAAACACATTTACATGAAACCAAATTAAATCTGGATAACATAATGATCGAGCTTTCGTGAATGAAATATCGATAAATTCTTGTATTAAATTTCTCTTAATCTAATTCAGTAACGTTTTATTCCTAACACTGTGTGCAATTATCTCACGATGACATATATTTATAAATTCGTAATTTTGCAGTCGATTATAAATTAATGGCAGTCGATAATTACGATGATACGGGGCCGAAGTACATTCAAAGATACGAGTATAGCAAAAACACGTAATAGTTTAGTGTTGAGTACACACCGTGCGTGTAATGACTATTAGAAAGAACGAGCCTTTCTATCATTCATGAATCGTCGAGTCCCTACAATCGGTGAATTTTCGAACGCACGAGCGCGTAATATACAATTCGATATTTTTATCTTTACAACATTATCCAAGATACGAAGATACTATCTTTTTTTTCTTTTATAATAGTACATTTAGTTTTGGTTCGTTACGAAATCCGTATCAAAAGAACTCCGCGCGTCACGGCCGAGTTCGCGGGTAGTCGGCTTAATAAATAAGAAAATTAATCGAACACCCCTGCTTGCACGTCCCTGTGACTCCGTCAACTACGCGAATCGCAATTCACGATTCACGCTCGACGATCGTTATTTTAAATTAACTACGCTATTTACTTATTATCTATCAATGACTTTGCTTCCCTCATTTAGAGTTTCTATCACCGTTTATTACTTAGCTAGATCCTTTGGATCTGTTCGTACGACTATCACGTTTCTCACAAGAAAAATTGCGAACAAATCACCGAGTTTTCGTAATAAACTTTCACGAAAATAACGAAAGATAAAAAAAAAACAAGTGGATCTTGATCCGTTCTCCGACAAAGGCTGGACCTCTTAGACGTTCAGATCGGCCATCATCTTGCGAAAATCGGCGAGCGTGTTGTAATCGGGGTCCGAGTCGATGTCAGCGAAATCCTTGCTGGAGTCGCTCTTGACAAAACTTGGATTGTAACGACTGAGCGAGAGAGGGCACGGCAGCAGCTCGGGCATGACCGAGTGATGCGTTATCAGCGCTGTCAGCGTTGTGAATTCCTTCATGAAACCCTACGACGAAAAATCGACATGAAAACCTCTTCAAATTTTTTTGATACTGTGTACTTCTACCACTTAGGGTAGATGTACCATTTGTGGTCACTTTAAGAAATTTCATGTCTTTGATCAAAAGTTAAATCAATTTAATCATAATATTTAATAAAAGAAAATCAATTAATCAATTCTTGGATGTATTAGTAGTCGAATTATTACAAGTAGGAACCTTCAGAACTCTCTTTATTGTAAAATAAGAGTTAAATTGTATTGTAATGCCTGTTGTACCAGTAGTGGCCACAGCACCATTATTGATAAATTTTCAAATGATCTAAATAATAAATGAGTGGAGCATTTAAAAAATACTATGAATGTTACACACGATTCTCAATAATTATTAGTGACTTACTTATAGTCTTTTTTAAAATTTTTACTAACAATGAAAGAAATTGCTCAGTTACACTACGACTCTGGTTGTTTTTTAAATATTTTTTGGAAGTATACCTACTCAACTAAGTATATCAATATGAATTTCAAAGTGGCTTCAAGTGATACAGTGATACGCCACAAATGGTACATCTACCCTATTGTTATTTTGAGATTTGTAAAGTATTTTGTTCTTACTATAACATGATTTAGTTTATTTCTATGATTTTTAGATGTGTTGAAATCATTGTGAATGTTTCATTATACTCGTTATATAATTATACTAACACGTTATATTGCTACATAATATATTACTATGGCTCCTACTGGTTATAGTATTGTAAAACAATTTAATTTCATTATCACAATAAAGTTATAGAGCTTTATAATTGTAATAATTCAATTACCTCTACTCCTAAGATTTTATCGATTTCTTCTAATTACAATTGAATTAAATTTTTGATCAAAGACAGTAGCTCAAAGTGGCCACAAATGGTACACCTACTCGAAAAAGCACAGAGGACAAAGTTTCCACACTCGATGTACCTATAGATCTCACGGCGTGTTAACTCCGAACGCGAAGAGAGAAAGAGAGACGAAGCGGACAGAGATACAGAAGCGAATAGAGTGGGAGGATGCACTCGTTGGTTAGGGAGGCGAATTTTGATTTCCCCGCGGTATACGGCCAACAAAACTCATTTATACTGGTTTCGGGGGATTATCAAAGTCCACAGACCCATTTAATTTATCCAGGTGTGTGTGTGTGTATATGTCGAGTTTCGTTGGCTCGAAACTTGGGCTATTCAAAATCGCGTATTGCGGAGATCGGGATTGGCTCACCTTGATCTTGTAGCCCTTGTTCGTGCGCATGATTAGGTAGTGGGCTATACCGCTCGGCTGAAATTCGCGAGGCACGCGCAGGGATAGCGCGTAACAGCCCGGCTTGCTCGTGCTCTCCCGTACCATGAAGGCACCTTCGGGCTCCTGGCTCAGCACTTCCAGGGTAATCTCCCTGCGAATCGAACTTAATGAGAGACTCCATTTCGGCTAACCACGCTGAATTATTCGATCACTTACCTGGGTATGCCAGCTTGGAACCAGGGCGCCTTCCTCAGTTCGTTCTCCTCGCCACGGTTGTTCAAGCTGTCCGTTCGTTCGGGTAGAGGCGGCGGAGTAGGCGTGAGGGTAGGCGTCGAGCCCTGGGTACTCCCGTCGGCCGGTGCGGAACCACTCGACGTGCTTATCTGCGATCGTCGTTTCGACTTGAAGTCCGTGTCCGTGACGGTGCTGGCCGACTCGTTTCCTACCCTGATAAGAGAATCGGATGAAACGGTATTCCAAATCGACACGTTACACTCAGACGTATCATGCATATAATTAACACAGAAAACCATTCTTCAATTTCAAAACGGACTTATTCGCCTATTTACAAATTATAGTCCTTCAAAAAATATAACTATACCATTGAGATTAAATTTTCATTTACCTACTTGATGGAATTATACAACATTATATTTAGTTTCACTGGATATACCTTTGTATATATTGATTTCATTTCAATTTGAATAGTGAGAACGAAAATAAGTGTCAATATTATCGTCTATGGATATACAGGGTGTCCCAAAAGTGGCGCTCGGAAACTCGGGAAAGTTATAGTACGTCAAAAACTGGGACGAAACTTGAAATAACTTTTTTCGATCCGACCACTCTTATTCAAAACGTTGTCAAAAATTGTAGAAACGAGATATCGACACGGCGTTCTCGCCATTGTTTTCTTGAATTATCACTGTTTGAAGATATCAAAACTCTCTTCTGGGCACCACCTTTGGGACACCCTGTATATGATTGACTCAGAAAACAATTCTTCTTTAATTTCAAATAGGACTCATTCGCCTATTTACAAATTATAGTCCTTCAAAAAGTTTTGAGAATTATACAACAGTTAACTTCATATTGCGGTGCAATACGACTATTATTACATTAAGGTTGTCTAAATATATGTTAACTTGACTTAAATTTGAATAGTGAGAATGAAAATGAGTGTC
>NCVS01002636.1:0-34530 GCA_003055095.1 Goniozus legneri
ATTCTAAAAAAATTTTGATCCCAAAGGTATATAACCCCTTAAAAGCCGACTGTATAGGACCGATAGCGCCCTCTCTCGTCGCTGATGTTTCTACGAGAACTCGGCGCGCGATATGTCGACACAGACAAGATTACTCGTTTGCTCGTATGTGTAGTAAAAAGAGGACGGTTGTGTAAGACACCAATACTATATACGGTGGCAACGTCCCGGGAGCTCGGTACAGTGTCAAAGGGTTGAGAAGGTAGGGGAGGCTCGTGCAGCTCAGAGGGTGCAGTAGAGTAGGAGAGTGTCTAGACAGACGGGGCGGCCAGCCTGCCTGCCTGCCTGCCTGCCTGGCAGCCGCTCGCGCGCGCTCCTGATGCACGCGCGCCGGGCTTGCATCGCGCGCGCGCCGCGGTGGGGATACATAGAGAGGAGGGTGAAACTACTTCTTCAGGCAGTCTCCCTTAAGTGAGACTGGCCTCTACACCACGCCAGATAAAACTAGCTGCAGAGAGCGGAGAAAGGGAAGCCCCCTTTTCTTTAGGCCCTGCTACCGTAATGAGAGCCGCGACTTGGCTAGAAAGAGCGTTTGGCCGAGCGCCCCTGGCTAGAAAAGGACGAGACCGTCTGCCCCGTCTTTCTCCCTTCGTAGACGAACGTGTCCTTATATTCCCGTTCCGTCGTTACGCTTAATGAGGATACGTCGTGTCCCGCTTGAATGTAACGTCGATTTTACGCTCCTCCGGCTCTGGGCCATCTAAAATTTAGAACGCTGGCTGGTTATCTTCTCTTTTTGAATTATCGATAAAATGCATTATCGTCGGCAAATGATTTCATCGATTCGACAAAATGCAACGTGTGCATCGTAAATTTTACATCGCACTTGCATAATTTTAATTAAACAAACTCTGGTTGCTAGGTCAACAAAAATGTGGCAAACGATTTTCCGATAACTCACGTTTCATTTGCCCGTGAACTGTGTATAGGTGTTACAATCAGTTTGGGCTCCCAGTGAAATCGAGCGGTCCCTCCATTTTCTCAATTCATTCCGCCTGTTTGACCATTCGTGCCGTCACACTATTATAAATATAATCAACGGGCATTAAGCGAAATCGACTGAGCGATCTACCGTGTGCATGCGGGCCTTTGAAATACCGCCGCGGCGTGATATAAAATTCGTTCTATCGCAATCGAGTTTTAACACGAGCCGAAAAACGCCGTCGATTGCAAAGGTTATTTGTTACGCAATTTTCGGAAAACGAACGACAATTAAAAATTATTCACCCGTACGAGCTCGGTAAAGGAACGCGACTCGGGGGTTAAAAATTGAGAATGCGCGATGAGAATTTCACGAGACGCGAAAGCTGTACGAGGATGTAATACATTCTCGGCTTTAATAGCGAGAGAGCGGCGAGTAAAAAAGAAGCCTTTCTCCTTTACTGTGTGCGTGGCTACTGTCTGCTTCCTTAGCTTAGCCCTCGCGGCTCATATTCGATTTCAGCCATCGGCCCACCCTCTCCATCGCCTGGACAGGGTCTACTCACGCACGTTCCTCGTATCGATACTCTACGACTAACGCCTTTCCTGTCGGTAGTCCTGGCAGGCTCGCCATGCGTGCTTCGTCCGTTCGTTCGTCTCGGCCACCGGATATCGGTTGTTTGTCTCGCCTCGAAATTGACTAAAAATTCTCCTCTCGTATATACCCACGGTGCTCGTTCGCCCGCTCCTTCAATTTCTCTTGTTTTTTTTTTCGCATTCGCCTCTTCTCGAGCCCACGTTACGTACCTTCGCTCTCTAGCTTATGGAAATATTTTGATACATTTTTGATATTCTTTTTTTCGCGTCCATCCGTCGACGATCAAAGTCAGCTCGCGATGAGAATCGGTCCGATCCAGTGGACGATTAATTTACTCTCGAAATGATAAACCCGCTCCCGCGCGATTCATCGATTACGGGGAACCGTATAGTTCTTCTCGCTCGTTCTTGCGCGATTGAAAACAAAATAAATCGACCCGATGCTCGCGCGAGGCGTTCCGTGTATTACGTATTCGCTGCGGGCGATCGACGCGGCTGCATCGCGGCCATTGCCGGCCGCGTTTCGGTGTTTTAATGGATCGTTATTGTCAATAACGATTCGTTTTATGGACGAGCGGATATAACGCGCGTACTCTCTTCCACGTACGTGTGCAGCGCGCTCACGTTGGATTATTCATCCGAACGCTCGCGATATCCGAATTTCGCCGGTATTTAAAGCAAACCAACTTTGACAAGATGGTCGCGAGATAACTCGACAGATAAAAAAGCAATCGTTTAACGATCCTTAGCGAAGTGGATTTCCGTCGAAAAATATTTTCTCCCGTCCCTCTTCTTTTTCTTCGTCATCGGTGCACACACTTACACCCTGCAAGGGATTGAAATATCATTCGCGTCGGATCTTGACAAAGGTTTTTCAATCGGCGTATGCACCGTGAATACCGTGCGTCGGTGTGTTCGCAAGGCGTGAAGAATTTTAACGAGCCGCGCTACAAGCGAGAAGGTATAGAGAGAGAAAAAGAGATGAGCCGATATCTCGTATAGATGGCGTACCTACATACACAGTTTTTCCGTATTTCTGTAACACGCCAAGCGATCGCATCGGTGCGAGTCCCATAAGCCTGCGGGTAATAAATGCGAGTATAATGAGCGAGTCTCTTGGCGCGTTATATCCCAGTAAGACGGGGATTAAGGACGCAGATAAGGACTCGAGAATATCTCGGAAGGAGCACGTGCAGTACGAAAATCTACTCAAAATTTCATCGTGTTCCCAAATTACCTCGCGATTTTTTTGTTTGTTTACAAACCACAACCTGTTTTTACATTACGAATTTACTCGCGTTTTACCATTCCTAGTCTTGCAAATTCTCGCGGTGTATAATAACTTAACGAAAGTTTCCGTATTACCCGTGACTTTCTCATTGAGAAACACTGAAGCTCGTCAGGAAAGTTAGTCACGCGAGGAGGATACGCTTCGGTACGGCGAAGGCGCTTTTGTCAGTAGATCGATGTTGGTATTTCGGACATTGAGACAACAGACATCGTCACGCGAGAAGAATTATGCACGGCGTTTCGTTTTGAAAATAGTTAACCAAGTAATACAAATCACTCGTGTGTACGTCCGAAGTCAAATATGAGATACTTCACCCCATCTCCGTCATCGATTGGACATTATTCGTGGATTGGAATTTTATCATCGAACGATCCTTGTTAGTCGATATTAAGTCGGCGAGAACTCTCGTGCGGGATTGGATTAAGTCGGATCTTCCTCTTTCGCGTTTCGTAACAGTGCTTTCGCTCTCTTTCTCTCTCTCTCTCTCTCTCTCTCTCGCTCTCTCTCGCTCTCCTCCTCTTTCTCCCTCACACTCCCGATCCCAGAGCATTACGCGAAATCCAATTCCTTTGGTCGGTCGTACGTTTGACCCTTAATATCCCAGGGGCTGGACAGTGCGCGCCCCGCGCACGTATAGCTTCCCCACCCTACTCGCGATGATCAAAGCTCCGAGAACGCGAACCCGCGCGCACCTTCGATCCGTCGCGATGCACTCTCGGCTCCGATTGTCGACGCGATCCTCGACGACGAGGAATCGAACGACGGCTCACCACGACTAATTAACATCTCGGTCTCGGATTTCCGAGCGCAAAGAGGGCATCTCGTATTAACGAATTCCCACCGGCTTGAGGGGTATATGCTGCATGGCGTGCGAGTGCGGTGCGCAGTTTCAATTAGCGGAGGGATCAGCCGTGAGAGAGAGGTCTCTCGCTCTCCTTCTCCCTCTCTCTCCCTCTCCCTCTCCCTCTGAATTTCCAGACCGGGCGACGTACGTCGTACGTATCGAATGTGTTGAACCACCTCCGTCAGACGCATGATGCTACATGTTGCACTGCTGATACGGTTGTGGAAGCGTGACGATTAGTCGAAATTAGAGGAGCCATTAGTCACTACCGCGCAAACGATATCGTCGCCGTTTGCGTTGCTATAATCGGGCGTTCAAGGATCGCAGCTTGCACGAAACAATTGTCGTATCCTGGTAATTCAGCGTAGTCGATATACCGGAGATGCGAATGAACAACGCTCAATTTTCAATGTTTGTTATCAGAGAAAAATGGTTGCCCGTATTTTTATCGAACGCAATTTTTTTCGATCGCACAAAGAGCGGTCCGTGCGCAGAGAAAACAATTGAGAAAAGAAAATGATATTTTCAGAGGATGCATTGTACGGGGTATAATAAGTGGAAATATGGTCACGAGTACATGAAAGAGGTTGTTCGAGAAACAAGAGCGACCCGACAACGCCCGCAACGCCAATCAAGGCTTTTCCGTGGAACGTCATTTCACGGGGTCCCCAGACCTTTAACTATTCCTTTATTTCGTGCAATTTGTCAAATACTTCTTTCTCGTACGAAGGGACCCGGCCGGGTAGCCGTACAACAAAAGCCGTCAGTAGCTAATATCAGAGGTTTTTGTTCCTCCGAAAGGCAGTCGAGCCAATCGCGGAACGAAATTAACTCGCGGAATTTTGTTGCGCGCAACAATCGCTTTTTTCTTCTATTTTTGCTCCGTTGATTCGATCCCGAGAGTTGTTCGCCCCTTTCGCTTTGCAAAACGTGATTGCTTTTGAGCATCGTTCGCTCGAGCTAAAGGTGGCAAAGAAAAGAGAGAGAAAGACGGACAGAGAGAGGGAGGGGGACAACCGGAAGGCTAGTAACGCAGTAAATGAAATCGGAGATGTAAAATTTTACCGCTCGAGTAGAACCGATCGGGAGCTATTCGGTAGTAACGAATACACTGTCTGTGTCCAACCGAACGGTAAACGAAGCGTTAAGAAACACGGGTGCATTCCGTAAGAATTTTCGCTCGAGTCGGGAGGCCGGAAACGAAAATTAACGCTTTTGAGATAAATTGCCAAAGTCGTAGCTAATTTAATAATCTCCTAACGGATCGCGCTCTAGCGTGTAAACACCAATAACCATATCTTAGTAAACGTATTACGGAATAATGTGATTTACCCTCACGCCCTATCATACCTTCGCTGCGCTCTCTTCGCTAACCCAGTTGCTCGTCGTTAAATCGTTAACTCGTTATCTTCGGATAACCTATTTCTTCGTGCCTTTTTTCCTTTTCGGTCTCTTCGGTGCTTCTCGATCTCCAATATCCACGGCGTTAAGTGTCCCGCGGGAGTGAACGTTACATCGGGCTCTTGTTTTTACGAGAACACTAATCCGCGTTACAAGTTTATTCCCCCGTTAAACCGGAGAGTTTTCATCTCTCGTGCGGCAACTAAATCGCGAGTGGCGCAAAACTGGCGAGCTAGGCCGGCTCGAGCGAGCGAGCGAGCGAGCGAGCGAAAACGCGAGAGAGCAATATAAGCGAAATATATGAGCGTTCTGCGTCATTTCCCATTGCTTCTTATAGTCGCTCGTATTACACCATTAGCATCGCGTCGGATTAATGGACCTCTGTGTTAACGTCCGTGGGCATCAGTTTCCCTTGACAATCGATTTTAGTTGCCGTCTCGTCGCGGGAGCGGAAGACACCGAAGGACCAATTAATTCGCATTTCGCGGGGAGCTCGATTACTCCTATAAAGACTTTAGGGTGGCCCGGGGAAAAGCCGGCCGTCTACCCTAATTGGCCAATTTTCGCCGCTTAACATCCAATTTATTACTATCTCTTCGGGATCTTCCGAGTCGACGAGCGAAGAAGACGTCGTCCGTAAGGAGGGGATTACTATCGGCCTTTTCCCGCTCCGGCGCGATCCGATAGCCGTACTCGATATTAGGTCCAAGTGAAAATGAGCCGCGCTCCGCTGAAACTTCGCGTCGATGAACGCGCCCAGATTGCCGGCTAATTAAAATAATTCGTCGATAGGGCTAGTCGGGAATCTCATACTCTTCGGAATCGATATTACACCGCGCAGGTATACCACAGACGCGAAAAATCGATAGACGGTTCGTACAAATTTCACACGAACGCTGAAGATCGCTGTTAAATCAACACGATGATCGTCCTCGGCGCTTAATTCAATGTATTCCGTGTAGTTTAGAACGTACAATAGCCGACTATTAATTCCGTCACAGGGTACGGATTATTACAGCTCGCATTAAGCTTCCATTCATGCGCGACGCAGACGCAGAACGGGAGGGCACGGGAACGCGAGCTCGAGCGGTGTGTACCGACGCGCGCCCTCGCGTTCGCGATTTCATCGACTAATACATTATTTCGCGGCGCGATTGGAAACGTCGAGTTTTGATTAGTATTCAATTCGAATCGTTCACCGCGCCACACGGCTTGTAGTAAATCAAGTGCGGCGAAACTCTTACGCTGCAATTGGAATTTAGAGGCAACGCCGTTGATATTCAACGCGCCCTCTACACACCCCCTGTGAATAAATTTTCGCCAATGGCAAACATTTCCGGTTTTACCGTGACTGTGCGGGGCCCGAGACGGTTAACGGTCTCATTTGCAGCTGGTAATTTTCGTTATCGTCGCGATTCTCCTCGCGCGAGGAAAGACGCGAGTCGTGAAATGACGCCGATACCACATCGCGTTGCGGAAGACGGAAACGATTTGCCGAAATGCGCGCTAAGAGATTTTCGCTTTTGAGAGTACGCGCGCGTTTATCTGCGCGATATAGCCGTTTTGCGACGCTCCCGGGATCAGCTCGATCGTCGAATGTACCACTTTCGCGCGGCAACTATAGCCGAGATTTGAAAATATAATTCCATTGAATCGAGCACGACGAGCCTCGCCGCGAATGAATTCGAAAACCGCTATAATTGTCCGACAAGTAACCTATCCGAAGCCGTTACCGGAATCCGATACGAATCACTGTGTTTCGCGAACGAGAAATTATTTTCGGATTTGCTTCTGGAAATAATTTTTAGACCTCTCCGTTCAATCCGAAAACGGGAAATTGAATTTTTCTCTATTGAACCAAATCGCGGAGCAGAAAAGTCGATATAAGTAAAAATTTCATAAACTCGTTCTCCCAGAGCGCACGATCGAATCGCCCAGCGACGAAAACAAAACGATGCTGCCCGTGATATAGCTCCGTACGGGCAATTAGTAATCGGCACTGGGCAATTACCGTGGCAAAGAACGACCGACCCAGCGAACATTACGTTCGGGTCTCACTCTAGCACGTCGTTCGATAAATCTCACGCGGCGTGCAATTAATCGAGCGCCCAAGGCACTCGAGGTGTACGCTCCGTTGGGTATCTGCTTGACCCAGCCTGGTCAACTACGAATGTGCCAACGTTGGTCTTTACCCGGCAAGCCGCGTTCTTTTCTCTTGATCGAGCAACGCATTATCGGCAGGCCAGCTCGAATTTCGCGACGCAGGGTTAATCGCGGCGAAAATAATTATCTTATCGGTCAGGATAGACGTCTTACGAATAAACACATGTTATTTTCGAACGTTCGCATTTGATGTCGCCCCGGTGTGAATTCGATCGCGCCGACGCGATACCAACTCGAACCCGCACGCGTGCCAACGCATACAGCTGATCGCCTCGGCCGATACGACTCTACTCGACTGTTTGCCCAGTAGGTTAATATTAGCGCTATTAAACTTGCCGTGATTTAATAATTTCCCGCCCTACCAATATATGCGTAATTTTCTCTCAAATTGCACATCTCGTAAAAAGTTTATTTCACTCGCGTTCAATTCAGCTATCGAATTTCAGTATTTTACATTTGACCTCGTTATTTGCCACGGAGGAATAGGTTTGAGTTTTTTATCCGTCTCTCACGATGTTACACAAGACGATTGGATATTAAACTTTGAGAGAGAAGTGTTATTTTCGCTCCTTAAATGGAACGTCTCGAGTCGATTATTTCCGTTCGCGTCAAAAATCGGGACATTCAACCCACCGACGCCTCCAGTCTCTAGATATTTATATCTCCGGTTTACGCTCGCTCGTCTCTCGGCGAAACTTAACGCTGCGCGCAGCGCGGTAAATCAATTAATCCCTCGACTTTTTCCTGTTTCAGGTGAGTAAGCGACTGGTTACGGCTCAAGCCTCTGACAGTAAGTAATTAAGTCCGCGCGCGTTCGCGTACCAGTTCTCCGGCATAGTCGACACGGCGGCAGCTGCATCGTCTCACCTTTTCTCTACCCTCTTCTTGCGTCACGTAAGTGCACGGTGTCGTTATTAACGCCATCATTAAAGCTGGTATATATAGAAACTGAAAAAAACGGCACGATATATTCCTTGTATTGCAATTGTATTGCGTTTTGGATTTTTTTTATCGCTGCCCAGAGTCGGACATATCCAATTGCCGGAGGAGAATATCGAATTCGAAGAGACACGCGGAGGCGAGAAAGTGATGTTCGAGAGCGCTCGTTCGCATAGTTAGCATCCGGCGGTGATTAAGCACATCTCTCGCACGCGCGGCCATTCTCTCACGCGCCATAGGGTAAACGGCATGACGTCGGACGTACACATACCGAGGCGAAACCGCGAACAACCGCGATTAGAGCAAGCGGATTTACGGGCGGATCGTGGAAAGACCGCGTTGCGCTTTAGATGGACGCGCTCGCGTACGTCGCGTTAAATGATACAACGCGTCGATTCCAATTTTACGACGCGAGCTCGTACACGCAGTATTCGCTTGATTTCCACACGCAGCGCGCTCGCCCTCGCGCGCGCTTCCCCTCCACCGAGGCACTACTGACAACTCGATTATCCGGCATCCGATAGCGCGCGCGATCGGCCCATTCGAAAATTTTCAATTCCGAAGTCAAGGTTTAACGCGTGAGCGGAAAAGAATTTTTATGCGATTCGTCGAATCGATATGGCTCGGCCCGTAACAATAAAATTCAACGAGACAATGGGCACGATAGAACGACTGTTCTACGAATGACAATCCGTCGTGGGGGAAAGAACGGGGGATAAAAAAATATATATAAATTTCAATCGACACTCGATAAACTCGACAGATTCAACGGGTGCCCGCGCGCGCGGTGTACGGCTACTTTTCGCATTCGATCGCGTATGTTATACCCATCGAGTGAAATCCGCGCGCGCGGCTAAGATTTACGACGCGCGTGGGTCTTGGGTTATCGTAACGAAACTTAATGTTCCGTCGACGATTTCATTATCATGTTTTGGACGCGAGGACAAAGCCCGGAATTCCATTGAGCGAATAACTCGTTCTTGGCACCACGCACGAGAGTCCGAGATAGGGATAAAGTGCGAGAGAGAGAGGGAGTGAAGAGGAATAAAAGGTAGGCGAAACGGGGAATATAAGGCCGGAACATTAAAAACGAGCGCGCATGGGAGGAGCGCGGAGGGTGCGCGCACTGACGTTGACTGTAGAAGGTTTTTTCTGTCTGACGCGAGAAATGTGGAAACAGGCTGCGCAGCAAGCTGCAGGACGTCGCAAAGAGGCCCGCAAAAACAATATTTATCGGGCTTCCCCACACTGCTCGCGATCGATCTCGCTGTATCCCCCACCACGGCACTCTCTTCGTACCTCGATTCGTCGAACCGGCTGCTCTCGAGAAAGATCGCGCGCCGCTCAGCGGTGATTGATTAACGATCAGCGCTTGCATAAAACTACCATCGTGCGCCCCCGTCTCCCGTATCTTTACACCCTCCTTTCGCTCCTACCTTCGCGTTCCAGCTCGGTAAGTGCCTCTCCGCTATACACACCGCTACCGCTTTTGTGTTTTGCCTTTCTCTCTTTCTTTCTCTCATTCTCTCGCTCTCCCTCTCGCTCGCTTTCATTCTAACCAATAATTAGAAACTGTCGTCGACGAATCGACATTCGAAATAGACTACCGGAATTTTCGCGAATTCGTAACTTATCCTTCCCTGCTCAATCGACGCGACATACTCTCAATGTTTTTATCTTTTCTTTTTTCAATTCATCCGTTTTTTATTATTCGCGGATTTATTCGGGCGCATCTAGACGTTTTACTATTCGATCGTGAGAGACGACGCCTGTTGTCGGACGCTTGGCAGATTGTATTAGCAATAAACATCATGCAGAGCGGCTACTTTATCTCTCGGACGGTTTGGACAGCCGAAATTACCCGCCGCGCGAAAAACTCGTTCTGTCTCTCCGAGTGGCTTTCCCGTTCCGCGAAATGCAAGATCGATATATAGAGATAGAGAGTGGAGTAAGGTAAGGATGGGAGTGGGGTCGGTAAGATCGAGTAAATTAATCGATTAATTAATTCGTTCCTCGTTATCCGAGAGACACGGAAGAGAGGGAAGAAGAGAGGGAGGACCGGCGCGACGACGAACCGTTTCGCGGAATCGGATCTCCGGCCGTACATTTTCGAACGAAAGAAAGGGGCGCACACGCGGATTCCACCTCTCGCCGGCATATTTAATTCCACCTCCATTATGCAAGCCGGCAACCTGTTTTGCCGATTGTTTTCCGACGTTTTGAATAATAATGGGAGACGACGCAATAAAAATTTCTTTCTTCTCATCTCCCCTCTCTTTTTTCCCCATATCCCTGGCGTATCATTTAATTTGCTGAGGCAAATGCGGAGGTCCGAAGAAACAATTGCGAATAAATATCGGCCTTACTCTCTCTCTCTTTCGCTCGAAGCGACGACTAATATAAAAACCAAACCGTCGTTATTAATTCGCTATTATCGAGAGAATTTCATTGTCACGGGGGAGAGAAAAGGAGAGAGAGAGAGAGAGAGAGGAGAGAGAGACGGGGCCTTAAGCGTGCAACCGTAATTTGCCCGCGTATATACCTATATACTCAATCAATTACCGATTGGTCGCGGCTTAACGACCAAGACGAAAACAATGGCGCGTCCCGACGTCCGCTGCAGCTGCACCGTAGGTACCGGCTTGACGTATAGATTGACCTAAGACGCATCGTGCAACACCACGTACCCACCACGCGCCTGGCTCGCGCGTTTGCCTATGATTCCGATGCGCGATCTATTGATTCACGGGGAATCGCATTATTATACCGGCGAGCGTAGGGCCTTTGATACGCGCCGGGATTTGTCCGGTAATTATAGCGATCTCGATCGTCTATCTATACGAGAACTCGCGCGCTATCCCTACAATATATTAATATCGTAAATCACTGCCAGGGAGTAAGCGCTCGGCCTCGTGATTTCGAAATCAGTTGCTCGATCCGTATACATCGCGAGGCGGAAACGGGATTGATATCCTACGCGAAGAGCTCGTTTACATGGCCGATACACGGCGAAGAGCAAAGCGATACTCTCCGATTACCGATTCGCTTTTACCCGGCATCAATCCGATCCGTCCTGGAGATGTTTTCTCTCTCTCCCTTCGCTTCTCTCTCTTTCTTATTCGTTTCCTTTCATTTCCCTCCTTTCTTCGCCCGAGATAGAAAAGTTCGCGATCCTCGGCGTATCTCAGTGTGTATAGGAATCCGTCTCTCGTTTGTTCTCCGCTTGCGCGCTCGGATAAAGGAGAGGAGGTGGACCGAGAAAAAGAGAATACCGGAACGAGGCGGAAGGACAAATGCAATGGATAGAAAAATCTTAGGAATCGTCGGAGGTTCGTCCTGGATTCTTCTTCTCGAGAAACGGTCGAAAGAAACACCTATCGAGAAAAAAAAGAACGGCGAAGAGTTTCGCGAAGAAGGAAATCGAAATAAAAGAGGGTAAACTGGGACGAACCCGTAGTGACGGGAGTTTATTTCGTATTTTTGGGACGAACTTTTCTGATGGACGTCCGACCCACGTGAACAATGAGGAGATAAAAAACGTTGAAAGGATCATTAAAATCTCGGCACGGAGCACGCGCTTACTGGGTCAAACGACTCCGAGCAAACTGAATAAAAATCTCTTTCTCTCCCTCTTCAACGTAATTATCCATTTTACACGCATCGTTAAAAAATATCTCTCTCGTTTGCAGCTGAGAATGATTCTTTGTGTTCTCAACATTTTGACAATAGACGTAAACAGTTTCGGTTGTATTCGAAAGAGGTTAGAGTGCGCGGGCGATCGTTCCTCAGCGAGCGGACTCGCGTGTAATCTCGCCCCGAAAAAGGTAAACAGGGCGCGCGCGGGCATTTTCGTAAAAATAATTAACATCGACCCGCTTGGGCGCGCGCTCGCGAGACAACCTCTCGCAACTCGGCCGGTCGGTCTAAACACGGTCCTTGTTAAAGCACGTGGTCTTGTAACCCACCGTAACATATTCCGTAAGCGAAGCATTGTTTCAAGAGGGTGGGAATTTATTTTTTTTTTTCATCTTAGTCCCTTCTATCCTGCTTTCTCCTTCTCTCCACCACCCCCCTCCTTCTATTCCCGTGATATAAAACGCTCGGATACCCGGAAGCATTCGCGAACGTAGCTAATTAGGCGAAATTCCACGAGCTCTCCCTGCGGAGAACACGTCTGATGAAAAAGAACGCGCTTGCCGAGCCTAGGTTGCAAGAAGTTGCCGTGATTATTGCCAGAAATTACGATAGCACGGGAGGCGAGAGAGCACCTCGAAAAAAAATGCGAGCCACGTACAACGCCGCGCGCAAAATGCAAAGTACTTCGCATTTATAACCCCCACCGAGCTCTCACATCACTGGATTTACACGTTATTCCGAATTTTTTACTGCCTTACTAAAATGATTATATCGAGGAAATGATATTCTTGGAAACTCTATGTGGTTATTATATGTGCGTATATATGTATAGGGCCGAATGAGAAAATCGATTGGTAAGGTGCCGGAACAGAAATAACCGGGCCCGACAGGGGCAATAGCCGCTTATCGGTTTTACCAGCGAACCCGTACTTCCAAGACGGAATCCACTCCGTCTCGATTCGCTTCGACAACGTGTCCATCGATTATTCAGGATCCGTGCAAC
Source organism: Goniozus legneri (assembly GCA_003055095.1). Lineage (NCBI taxonomy): Eukaryota > Metazoa > Arthropoda > Insecta > Hymenoptera > Bethylidae > Goniozus > Goniozus legneri. The sequence continues at coordinate 12,835 of NCVS01002636.1, forward strand.
CAAGAAGGTATCGCCGTAATGGCGGTAATTGTCAGCTATGCCATTAGCTTATTATCATCCCCTTGGCTTTCTCGAGTATGTATCGGTGAGAGGCGCATTCTGTCTCTCTCTCTCTCCCTCTCTCCCATCGCCTCTCTAGCCATTTCCTACTACTCGGCTATCGGCGACGCGCCGCGTCGAGCCGTAAAGGGCGCACCGGGCCCCGCGTTAAGATCGGCTTGGTGTATCGATTTAAAAACATTTAAATTCCATAAATATCCAACGAAACGTTGAATAAGGCATGCGCGAAGCCAGAGCAGCGGCAAGAGCGCAGGGAGCGAGAGATGAAAGACGTCGATGCAAGGAACGGCACAGATAACGCACGCGATATAGAGAGCGCTACTGCATAAACCAAAAGCGGGCGAGGAAAGTTTCCGATAACCCGGCGAGATGGCCCCTTGTAATCCGCCACCGCCTATGCAACGATGATGCGTGAGGTTTCACCTAATATCGTATTTTTCTGTAATTCTCCTTCTCCGAATTCATTTCGAGCCGGGTCATCTTCCTCGTCGAGTTGATATCGACAGTCATCGAATTTCCCTCGTATCGATCGGGGCTCGAGGTTCTCGAGTTTAAAATTACAGCATCGAAATGAGGAGGTTGGCTTGCAAAAATATCGAGCGTCCTCGATGCTATTTTCGTTGATTCGCGAACATCACGTGACGAGCTTTTTTTTAATCAAAGGAATCGTATTGCCTACCGTACAAAACTCGTTACCTAGCGACTATTCAAGCCCGAACGAGAAAAGAAGGAAATTCGTCAACAGGTGTAGAATGGGAAAGATATCAAGTGCGTTGAAAAGGAAGGAAAATTGAGAACGTATATAAACGCGAATCGTTCGTCCTCGAGTGACCCCTCGAAGGTAGGCAGACAGCCCAGGGGGTGTGAGGGAATGAAAGCGAATAGGATTTGCTCGCCAGCTGATCTAGAAACTGCCGGTAATAGATTCAGCCGGTGGAATACGGGGATGACGGAATCGGATCCCTGCTGGATGGAAATAGGAGCCCCCTGGTATAGGTGAAACTCTCCGGGTGGGTGAGAAAAATGGGGTGGGGCGAGGGACAGATGGATCAAGCCTGGGAATAAATCATTTCTGATTTTAATCAAACCAGGAAAACACTCATTCGCCTTTTCGCTCGCTCTTGTTCCGTACACTTTCGTTTTGTCTCGCGATACTTCGCAATACGCGCGTACTACGAGCCATCTATTTCTAGTTGGCCCTAAAAGACAAAAAATATCGCGTCGATACGTACGGAAATCTCGCTTCGTTATGAGAGATATCGAGGATTAAAAAAAATTGGTATCCTATTATCGGCAATCGGTTAATGACTCGTTCGCTCGTGACGCGATCCACGATGCCTCCACGTAGGAGGCGTGTATAACGAGAAAATCGTTTAAACTCGCGGGGGTTAAGCGAACTGACCCGCTATTAGCGCGGGTAATGGAACGGAGCGATTGTTTTCTATTCGGTCACATCTATCCCTTCGCGCGAGAGAGAAATCACTCTCCGCCTTCGTCGTATGTTCACCTGCGTGCGAAACACTATCGAGTCTTCCCACGCCACTAAACGCTCCAAGTACCTCAAATTGCGCGAAAATATACCTTAAATCGTTTGGTTGGTTGTGACAATGTGTGGAGAGGCGTGATAGTTGGTCGAGTCGTTGAATTAAATTAAAATGTACTACGTAGCGCAAGGATTTGACTCAATGAATAATTAATTGACAATCGGAAGCTTTTGTCCAATGTCAGACGGGATGTAAGAAATGAGAATGCGTTAGGGGTTCGTTGACGAGAGTTCGCTCACGGGGACTCGAGAGGAGCCTAATGGCTTTGGGAACACGAGCGTCACTGACCGAATTACGACCGGCGACAAAACAGCTCTCGCGCATTCGTCTCTCTCTCTCTTTCTTTTTATCCTTAGCGACTAATAAAATATGACAATTTCGTTTCATGATAGACACTCGAGTGAAATATGGTGAATATACACATGACCTTACGTACCGGATTTGAGGTCAGATGGGAACACGGATCGTTGAACCACGTTTCCACTCCCACTTTTATTCGAATATATTTTTACAAAAATTTCTCGTAACATAGTCAATATCGTACTGTCGATATCGAATGAAGCGAGTTTGTTCGTTTATTAAGTATGTGGTACAAATATGTATATGACAAAAATATTTCTCATTCACGGGATACCCGCATATATGACGAGTAGCGGACGATAAAAAAAAGATCTACCGCTGTTGTTTTCGATGGTGCTATTTCATGAATGTTGAAAAATATACCAATTTTCGGAAATTCGATTAGTCAGTTGGTCTCGTTACGAAATATACACACATCGGATTCCGATACGAACGGATATGAAATGTACGAAACGTAGAGTGACGGGACGAAACAAATAGCGGGAATAACGAAGTTTCGTCGTACTCTATATGAAGAGAATCGGGACTGGGTGAAATGCGAGCGATATCATCGCGTCACGCGATGCACGTACCGCGCTTCTAATAGTTTAACGTGACGTTTCTATCGTAATTCGTTAATTTTCACCTTTGATGCTCGCGATACGTGTCTTGCATACACGCTCTCGCCTCCTTCTCCACTTTTTTGTCGGTGTGTGACTAGACTTGAAATTCTTCTCGCGAACCGATCAGGGCTACGAAACCGCATCGCCTCCAGATAAATTTTCCTCGCCCTCCTATTGCGCTCGAAACGAGAGGCAATTTTTTCTCATCTAGTTTAATTCGAGGATCGAACGTTGATATACCTCTGTCTTTAATTACTTTACCGTAAGGTGATTTCTTTACATTCCAGAAGACGAGACTAATCATTCAACGTCGTATAGTATTAATACTAATGATTCGAGTTCAAATGAATTTCCAAGTGAGCGCATATTTTAATCTTTTTGTCATATTAAAGAAATTTGTAGACGAAGAAGGAAGAAGAGAAGGGAAGAGCGGTAAGGGGTAGCTAGAAAACATAGTACGTACGTGCGCAGTGGAGTGGAGGTCACGAAAGGGTTGGTGTGTAGTGGTATGTATATACGGGCCAATAGAAAGAGAGAAAGAGAGAGACAGAGAGAGGAGAGAGCAAGCTGGCAGGTAGGTTACGTATGAACGGAACTAACGTATGAGGTTGGAGCGTGGCCAGCCACTATTTTACACGAGCAACGAGGGAGAAGAGAGGAGAGACTAGAGAGGGAGAGAGAGAGAGAGAGAGAGAGAGAGAGAGTTGGCTCAGCCTGCTGGTCAACTAACCTTTGCTGACCATTGGACCACCGGATAACCTGTGCTGCCTAACCCATCCACTGGAAATATGCTTATGGTGTACGTTATTCCCCTGCGGCCCTCTATATACCGAGGAAGGGTGGCCGCTTACGTTCTTTACGCTCCGACGACGTCGCGACACGTCGAACCCGGCCAACTTATGTGCGCCTCGAGGAGCGCTTGCGCTTGCGTTTCGTGGTGGATCGCATAATCGCGATCATCCTGTGTACTATACGTACAACTCGTAGGACGTTCTCGCGAAAATACACCAGAGGAATGATTTATCGCGACGTGGAGATCGTTAGAAGGTACGTTACTCTCGTTCGATCGTTCGATACACGCCGAGGGTATGTACGACAGATCGACGCCGTTTGCCGGGGTTACGGCGAGAGGTCAAAAAAATCACTCGAAGAGATGGGAGGGCTGTACATACGAATGCACGACTCTCGCGAGAGAGGGGTCCATAATTGTACGCAGAGGGGGAGGGGGGAGCGAGCTCGCAACGAATCGCTGTCATTCGGCGATGCATGCATCATCGCTTATGCCACTTGACTCGAGTGATCGAATGTGACACGCTCGAGCATAGTTTGTTTGCAATGTAACGGATGAGAAATCTTTCGCTATCTCTCTCTTTTTCTCCCTCTTCTCTCTCGATCGCTCTTCTTCCTCTCCTCGTTCCCTCGCGGTACCGAGAGCAAACGCATCCATCGCGGGTTCTTTGTGAGAAATTACCCAACGGTCTCGGATTTCAAACGGATATAACTATTTCGGACTGATATAATAACGAAGAACCGCGGGCTCCGCTAAGACTCTGACCCGTTCGTCGCGCTCGTTATACGTACACCGCCTCGGGTATTGCACTAAGAATTTTAATATCTCGGGGTCGGGACGACAACTTTTCTTTGGGAGGACTCTCTCCCCCTCTCGCGTCATTTCGGTAAGCTCTAACCGCGTGGGAATGAAAATAGGAAACTCGAAGGCATCGCGACTCGTCTCATCGTATCCGCCGGGTAAAGATGGCTCATTGCGAAAGCAGAAACGCGAGGGACATTCGTTCCTCTTTCGCTTCTCTTTATATAGCTGCTCTTCGGAACGCGAGATATTAAACCGCGTCCCTCCCCCAGCCAACTAGCACTTGCGATTTCGCCGGAAGCGCTCGGGATTTAGCCGCACTTCGACTTTCGCAATATAGACTCGAAAACATCGGACTTTTGTTTTCCCTTCTTTCGCTCGGAACGGAGAAAAATGAGAGCGCTCTGCCCACGCCGTGTTATCGTTCTCGTTCAATTTTGACAATCGCCTTGGCATAATCTCACGGCGATAAATCGCGAGGGCATTTGTCAAACTTTCGAGGGGGAGGGAAGCGAGAAGGTGACGCGAGCGCGCGCCGCTCTTCACAACAGACAGAACACCGAAGCGCACCCTTGCTATAATATTAGACGTTGGTGTAAGCCCCTTCCGCGAATGATGGATGAGCCAACGAGGCCCTGGACGCCTCGTAATACCTGTCGCCATTGTAGTCTCCGATCCCTCCATTGGCTAATTTCCCACATCGCGGTCGGAATACGTCTAATAAGGCCTTCCAAATCCACGGATAACCCCTCGATTCGCTCGGCGCACGGGGGAATATTGAATTCAATTTTTTTTTTCGTATATCGTGCAAAATTTTTTATTAGAAAGTATTCATCGATCAAACCTGCCCAAAGTGAATTTTGCATGTTGCGTTTCTCGACCTCTGGAAATAATTTATGCAGATAAATATGTGATCGAGAAGAGAGGCGATTAAACGCTCGAATATTCGGACGACCCGTGCATGTGGGAGGTAAAAAAAATAGCTGCACGAGCGCAACCAAGCGCAAAGGTTCTCTCGCACGAGCGCGATTTAATGCTCTCGATATATCATAACTGCGGGGGTGCGTTAGCCGCTGCCTGCCAGTCTCGTTTGCGAGCGATGGAGACCGAGACGAATACAACGACTGACGAAGATAAATAACGTGTTTAGCGATACGTCGATACGCAAATACGCGACCGGTGCGCGGAATTCGTTCGGAATTTTGATTTCCAAGTCCACGACCGGGGAGCAATCGTTTTCGGTCATCGACGAGACGACGCAGTTTTGAAAAATGAACATATAAGGCCGCGTGTATCGTCGGAATTGCTTTTCCGTCCTTTCCATTATGCCATTCTCGAATCTCTTTTCCTGTACCTTCGCTATCGCATACTATATTCGCCGGTTTTCCGGCAATTTCGGATGGAACTCGGATCGTCGGGGGCAATCCACACGAGCAGTTCGACCAGCGTGGACGTAAAGCGAAGTGACGATTACTCCGAATAGCAATTAAACGAGCGTTTCGAGGCAAAGCATCCGGCGTGTTGGAGACACTTTGGCGGCCCCACTGTGCACTGTATTATGGCTGCACGACTGTAAATAGATCTCGCGAAACCACCTCGGTTAGTACGCGGGTGCGAGTTATAGTGCGTACCACAACCGTTTACCCACAGACGGCCGTTATTCGCGCGAACGCATATTTTACAGTTTACAAAAAAAAAATCCTTTATCGCCGGTAAATGCCAACTATCCGCTCCATTCTCTCGAGAGCCTTCATTTATTTTTCCTCTACGCCGCGAATTGCGTTTCAATTTTTCATCGCGATACTTCATTCTCCGTTAAAGTTACGACGTGGAGTAAAACCACGAGATATAGTATATTATTTTATCCGGTTGATGAACACATTTAAATAATCGGGAAGGATAACCGACGGTCTGATGGTGAATTTTTGTTTTTCGCTCTTCGTAGAGCGCCCCAGGGCGCCGACGCTAAGTTTCACGGTATAGTATACCCGTTCGGGTCTAAAGTAATGGCGCAGAAACTCGAAGCGCGACGAGCTGCTCCCTCTTAGGGGATGCTGCTTTGAATTATGACCGACTAACACGATGCGTAAGAAGGAAGTAACCGCGGAAGCGAATCGCTTTTATCTTAACGACGATTTCAGGCCGGATATACGCCATTACACCGAGCGCATCGATCACTTCTCCTCTCCTCTTGTATACGAATTGTTTTCGGCTTCTGTGCCATTTGCCATGCGCTACGAAAAATTCTGGAATAAATTTCACCAAACCGGAATGGTTCTAATTTAACGCGGAAACCGCTCGGCCGTTATCGCATTATCGAGCGAAAGTGGCCCCCTCTGTTGTAAGAATTTCCACTTTTAGTCCATATACTCTACGAATAACTCGTTAAGACACTTTTAAAGTGCGGTGCATCGTAGGAATATCAAAAGGAATGCGCTTAATATTAAATCGCACGATACGGATCTCTCTCTACTGACATTTAGCAGAGATGCTCTAGCCGCCTTATCGGTTGCCAGTTCAAAGGCTGCGTTCAGTTTTGTTCCTTTGGTTGACTGCCTTTTCATAAAAGAGGCGAGTGCGAGCTTGCGATACCGCGTCCCAGCCTCGTGGCCTCTTCGCGCCGCTCGATTCGTCGTCACCTTTACTTCTGTCGAGCTAACCTTCGCTAGAGACGTTTTCTAATTAGAGGAGAGACGCGGATTTGGCAGAGTTACCGAGAAATTCCGAGTGAGATTTCTCCTACGAAGCGGATGTACAAACGTTTCTGAAAAGACAGAGTAAGAAACCATCCGTTGTTTTCTCCCTCGCGTTGCAACCCCTCGCGCAACCTCCGTGATATTTAATCTCGCGTTCGTACGTTGCTTCTGCGATTTTCTCTCACTCTCTTTCGCGAAAATTACCAATCTCCACTCCTGCTCACTCTCGCTATCATCCCACTATGCGTAGAAGGACGCTAGAATGATTCGCCGAGTAACACGGTTCGAGAGGTACCCAACTCCGTTACATCGAAACGCTATTATCTAGATACTCATCCTTTATGTTTTCTCTTCTCTTGTGTACGTACCTCACGAGTGGGATATAAAGCAATAAGAACGGGATGTGCATTACGCATACTAGCGGGACGAGTACGCGCGCGCGAGAAAGAGAAAACTTTGATTCATAGGACGGGCGCAGTTTAACTTCGTTACTTATCGTCATTATGGTCCGATAAAAAGTGTACAACCCCGCGGGCGGCATAATCTCTCGAAAGCTGTATTAATATTAGGAAATGAGAAAATGAGGTAGCTCTTTTAAATTTAATCTCTTAATAAGATCATTCGTCAACGAGCCGCTAGCGATGAAGGGGTCGGATTATTTTAATCGGACGGCTCGCGCGTCTCCGTCGCGTCGTCCACTCCCACCCCCTCTGTCCTTCTAGCCCATCCGATCCCCTCTCGAACACGCCGTGCTCGCACTTTCCCTTATTAACGGCAAATTAAAGCGAGCCCGAGGCAACGTTTTTCTTTCACGCTGACTTCATCCCCCGCAGTCTACTGTCGTTCCTCATTTCGCTATATCAAGAAATAAAAGCTCCAACGGTCTGCATTCCCCAGATATTGCGAGGGTTATTATTAAATCGCCAGGAAGGAGAGCACGGCGTGGCAATCAACGTACATTTGGACATGAAACGGTAGGTATCGCTTTACGGCGGAAATATGTGCGCCCGGTGGACGGGGCGACGATACTCATTAGCCGCGAGCTCTCTCGCTTTTCGCATCCTTCCTTTTTTTTTCTCTTTCTCCGACTTTTTATACCTTCGTTCGTTAGCTCGCGCCGAAAAAGATCGCACGATAAAGTTCATCGAACGCGCTCGCCACCTCCGAGGAGCGGGCAAACGAGATTCCCGGATAGTTTTTTGATTTTTCGAATTTTTCCCAGGAATATATCGGTACTCGATACGCATCTCGAGAATATCGGAGGTATAAAGAACGGACGGACGGAGTCGCGCGATCGAGTTCGATTAATTTAATATGAATCGCGCGGTTGAACACCTGCGCGCGTAGCATGCGCTAATGAATCGGACGCGACGCGCGGAATACGAGAGGAAGCCGAATCGATTTTTTTCTCTCGCCTCGGTATCCAATTGAAGAGGAAGAACGAAGCGATCCATGGAGCGCCGCGGGACGCTCGCCGTTCGCGTTTTTCCCCTTTTCGCGAGAGCGCGCGACGTGCACATTCCGCTTGCACGTCTGCGCGTCTATATCGCGGCTCTGATTTCGTTTGGGTTAACAGGCAGCCATAGTGGCTTTGAAAGTCGTTTAAAGCGAGTCTAGGCGCGGGCGATGGCGGGGTCTCCGGGGCTTAGCCCCTGATTAAATAAAACGTGTCTGATATGGTGGATTTAATTTAGAGTGGCTGGAAATAGGAGCGCTTCCCGGTGCGCGAGACCGGGACGAAAGAACCACTTTACTTCGGGGGCTTCGCAGGCTTTCTCGGAATAAATTGAAAATTATTGCCGAGACGCCTCGACTATCGAGAACGAGTCGCGTACGGATCAATAGAAGTCGGGAGAATCCGCAACGCCTATTTCGACTCACGAAATACAAGAGCGAGCGACCTAACGTCGTAGGTATACTTCATTGTTCGACCGTGCGCGCGAGGTAAAAAAGTCGTCTCATCTCGCCTCGAAGCTGAAGAGCCTCGCTCACGGCCGTGAACGAACCGAAATACGAATAGTTCGGTCTCGGTGTGTACGCGAGCAATTAGTTATGGCACGAGGCCGGTTTACACGTCGGACTCGGAGCCAGCGCGGCCGTTCGTTCTCGCATGCTGCGGTTTTCCGGATAATCAAGTGGGAAACAATCGGAGCCATCGAAATTCGCTGGCGGCGCGAGTTACTTGTCTAACGGCAAGTGTTTCGCTCGTCCCGCCTCTTCCACCCTTGCGGCCCTATAGCTTAACGGTCGCGAATGCTTTAAATAGTTAACTAACTGCTAAACAATCCACTTATAGTTTCCGGATAATCGTTCGTGCCTTAGCACCGCCGCTTCGTCACTTTCACAATGGCCGTTTCTTTTTTCTTTTGTTCGTCTTCACCGAGGCCGCCATTCCGGTAAAATAGTTCGCCCGTATTGTCCAGCCCACCCTTCGCATATTCATAATTTAACCAATCGATGGATAACGAGTATAATTTGTAGTAGATTTTTTGAAGCGGTATTTTTTCTTTATCATTCGATTGTCGATTTCTATTGTACGTAAAAATAATGCAAAGTAATATAAACAAGTTGAGAATGGAGTGGAAAAAGAGGAATACGTACCGAGCAGGGGTAAATGGCGTCATCCGGCAGCGTTGTTTCTGACCGACGGCCGCGAGAATTAGAACCCCGGAAATCTGCAAATGGCTCTAATTGGTTTTCCAGAGGAAATAAGGTTAACGAGGGAAATCCAATTTCACTAATTTCGCGATAATGGCATGGCGTACTATTCTAAAGTCGAATTTGCGAACTTGGACAATCGGATTTTCGAAAAACAGGAACAAAAAATGGCACGGTGCTCTCGTTGCTGAGATTTTTGAATAATAGCGAGAAATAAAAATCAGAGAGAAAAATTCCTTGTGGTATAATTTAACTTTTGTGCACAAAGCTTTTCGCTCCGAGGATGCACGTCGATCGCATATATACCTTACGTATTCCGTCTTCCTTCCATCGTGCTTTAAGCGGATTTCAACTCCGGACAAGATATTCCGCGATCGATGTCACCCAAGGTAAAGGAGAGGAGAGCGTGGGAGTGAGGACTGGCGTATATACATATAGGATGAATGCGAAAAGAAGAAAAATTCAAGTATCCAGTAGGTGGTTGGATAAAAGCTGAGAAAGACTCTGTGCATCTTGACTTAGCCATAAATCTTGCCTCTGGATGCCCCGCTGATTGCAATGAAGTCTTGTTGTTACAGAGGTAAAGTACTACAAGCATGAAGAGAAATCGTACGGGAGAGCTTGCAAAGAAAATACGAATGTTCTTAAAATTATCCACGTTTTTGTGAAAAATGCGTTGAACTGCCAATGAAATTGTAAAGTTAACGGTTCATCGAGTATTTCGTTACCACGTGTTATCCCACTGACAGCATAAACGTGATTGTTGGACAGGTTTAAGCGGCTTTTATTTCGACGTTCTAATCGCTTCAAACTATATCCTTTTCTCGAGTCTCGGAACAACTTTATATAATCTGATCTACGCTCGGCCCTCAATTTTAATATTACGTCGTATGTGTTTGAAAAACGTTTAATGAACGTTCATACTGCGTTTCTCAAATTGAAATTCAGTCGATTTGAAGCAATTCATATTCTATAACGCTGTTATTAAATTCGTTCTCTGGCAAAAAGCGCGATCGCTTCGCGTTATTTTTCTTTTCAACTCGCTCACGAGTAAATTCGATTCTTTCTTGTTGCTTTATTTGGTCGCGAATAAATGAAAAACTCTTTCATAAAGGAACTCATAACGTCACCGGAAATCGGTGAAGGAAAAGTAGCGGGAGGGATTACACGGAGAATGTGATACTGGTTGAAAACGACGAAGCACAACAATGATTAAAATTGTATAATCGCTGTTATACCATATCGCGTTTTAAAATCAACAAGCCATTGAAGACGATTCGCTTCTCTCTCTCGACCTCTTTGCCTTCTTCTTCGAGCTGCATCCATCCCGTGAATACCAATTTCGCCGGCTCCGTAACCAAGTTGCGGGAAGTCAGATATCGGAAGTAACGATCGCTGCGAGAAAATTATATAGTTCGCGAGTATCCTCGGGCAGTTGTTGCGAACATCGATGATGCGTTCACGTGAAAACTAGATTCGAGTGACTTCATCAATAAACGTGTCGAAATTCAGCGGGTTTCGTTAAATGCGAGAAACCACGTACATTTGTTCGTTGCGAAAATTTTATCGTCGATCCGTGGAAACACCCGACGTGACCTCCAGAAATAGTCGAGCCGTCGACTCGCAGGGGATTCATTAAGATCAAGATCCTTAACGTCGACGATATCATCCAGCAAAAGCAGCAGACCAATTTGCAATATTTTCGTGTTGGGAAGCGACAGGACGAGATCACCCCGAAAGCCGGTTTTCCACGTTGCGGCGATGATGCGGCTTTCGCGACGAAAGATAAGAGGCAAACGAAAGCGAGAAGAGCGTTTGAAGCGGAAAGAAAGTAGGTATCGCGAGATGGAACGGGAAAAAGGGAAAAAATTGCCATTCTCGGAGGGGAAAGAGGAACGGGGTTACGGCAAAAGAGCGTGTTTTGACAGGGAACAGGATTATCGACGTCCCGTCGCGGAGCCGCGACTAACACTCTCCGATGACGATTTTTCCCTCTTCTTCGCTTTCCTCCCCTTCTTCCGTCTCGCTAACATCGATGGGCGGTATACACGGGGAGAACTGCGACGCGGTATCTGCACAAAAAATGAGAAGAATAAGAGAAAAAATGCGAATCGACCATTCTCGATAAAGTTTCTATCGTAGGCAAAGATAGAGTATATAGTTTACACCGATTAGACGTAATCGGAGAGTCTCGAAAGTACAAGGATATTGGGCGTTATCGCGACACGAAACATTAGCCTTCGCTGGGTGGCCGGGTGGGTTGACTCTCTTCGGCTATTAGTTTCGGATTTGTGACTTCAAAGTTAGTCACCTAGTTCGGCCTGGGCTGGAAGTTTCGAAGCAACCGCGGAAGATATAACTCCGGTCGTTTTGCGAGATACGGACGATGTGGTAAACAAAGAGCAGGAAGTGGGGTTGCGTTGTAAATTATACTACGTGGCTGTAATTAAATTCGCTATACTTCGCAGAGTCAGATAACCTCCTCGCTTTCAATAAGAGCAGTGCTGAAACTGGCAATTAACCGTATTTAACATGTCCGCTTCTATTTAGGATAAATTTCTATACTCTCAAAATGAGAATTCTGAAAGAGCAGCATCCACCTCGTTACGATGTAATTTCCTTCGGACGAAAATCATTTCCACCAGTTTACTCTGAAGATGTAAGTCGACGTCGTTATAAATGCATATATCAATTCATAGTTTAACGTGAATTTAAACAAATAATTACGTCGATACAATTTTTATCGACCGTGAGCTTTTCGCTCGGGTCCTACAGTGGATTTTCATCCAAAGATTATAGAAGGCCGGCAGGATCAACGTATTACGAAAACCTTATTAGTGGCTTAGCCGAGTTACTTAAAGTAAACCAAATTATCCTCCTTACTACTTTCTTACCCAACATAGTTGACTCTCGCATAAGCAATATCCTGGTAACGCATCCTATCGAAAATATTTTTGCTCGGTCGTGTCCCATACGATAAGCAAACTACGTTACTACCTTCGATTAAGTTACGGCGGATGCCTCTCAGGTAATGCAAATATTATTCTACGTGGATTATTTTAAGTACATTTCGAGTTATACCTTTTCCCTTCTCTCCTCTTTGCATAAGCAATTCCAGGGAAAGATTCTGTATGCAAAATGTTTGACGGTGAATATTTTCTAGACATTTGATTTAGGTATTTCCGTCAGCGGCAGCATAGCCGTCGCACTTTGAGACAACTCGATTAAAGTTATGTCTTTCGTAGCTTAGGGTTGACGGACCCTCCCTAACTTTCCAACGTGCCTACCTTGCTAAGTGCAATATATAATGGATTTTTGGCCGGAAATGGCGAGGTGTCCATAGATCATGAACCCTACTTCCGTCGCACCTAAACCCTACCAGAGACCTCGTGGTCTGATTTATTTTCCCGGCGGCGCAGCGTACTCCCTCGCTGGTCCATTATCTTCTTGGTAGTTTCCCCGATTTGTTGCCCCTCGAATTTCCATTTTACCGCTTCTCTACAACTATATCATTACCACCGACTATAAGACCCGTTGCTTTTCGCGTTACCGTTCAAAAATAAAATACCCTCCGATGTTATTTAACGAGTAATATCGACTCACATGGATATTATTGATTTTACCGAATATTCGCTGCTTGCTTCGTTTTGTTTTTTATCCTGTCGCACATCTTTCAGTTGATCGCTTTAATTATACGCGTTTACATCGGTTTCTGCTACCGCGTACATGTTTTTTTTTACTCCACGTATAAATTCGTATAAATTACAAACTGCCCCCTGTGCAACACGTAGCAGCAATCGGTAGTCGGGTAATCATCTTACACGAAATATTGCAAACTGCCGTATTCATTCAAATTACGTGCTCGGCCGGTTGCTTATTACCACCTCGCGGGTATTTATTATGCCGCTCCTTCAACAATGTATCGCTCGTATAAGCATTCATTACAACTCTATTTTTCATTCGTAAAGTACCCGTCGTTCTCACAAAATTCTTCACTTTTCGATGTTATATCGATAAAATAATTCTTGAATGATTATTTTAATAAATTTTTCGCAGAGCTGTGCGATTCACAGATATTTCATTTAATTTTGATCGAGTGGCTCGATCGATCAACTACCAATCTTTCGTATCACGTTTCATTATCAACATATTTCGATCTTTCCGCTTCTCCGAATGGAATTCTTACTACCGTCTGGAATATTAAAGTAGTTGTTTGAGGACGGTCAAACATCTGTCTGACATACTCGGAAAAATAATAAGAAATCGTCAAAGTAATTTCGAAAAATAGTGAAATGACTGTGAGAGAAAAAGAAGAGAGCGCAAAAGAAGAGAGAAATAAATGAAGAGTAAAAGAGCGAAGAGGGTGGGGGAACCCAAGTGGAGTGAAACGATTGAGATGCGGCACGACGAAAGGCTCGTCAGTGTCAGAAGAGACTCTGGAGAGCCGATAGAGAAGGATACGAAGACAGTGGTGTGCTGAAGCGAGTCACGTGGGACTCCTAACAACTGCCGCTTACAAGCTGTGATTTCTGATTACCTCTTCCTAGTTTTTTCCGACACTTTCTCCATTTTAATCCTCTATTCGCTATGTTTTGATCGCTATCTCTGGTATTACTCGGAATATTTGATTCTTCGCTCGACGTAACATTTGCTAATGACGTATATATATTTCAAGTTTCTTCAATCTCGCGTCGACAATAAAAAGTTCCTTTCGTAGTGCGATCAGAAAGCTTAAGGGTGATGTCGAGCAACTAAAATGAAATACCTTCTTATCGGAAACGTATGTGAGAGATCGTCTTACCAAAGTCGCGGCAGGGGTTTGTAAAATGATGTCGCTGCGTGAATTCAGACAGATTCTACTGTACGAGTTATGGAATCACCCCGAGAAAGCCTCACCCGAAAAGCGAGAGCGAATCCGCGTAGCTATATAACGCGCAAGCAATCCAGCGCTCAGCAGGAGACGGAGATTGGGATGGGCGGGGGAAAGGTCGCCGCTATTTTTCATTAACCAACCGATAGACCCTTCTGGATATTATTTTTATATCGGAGTTCTTTGAACGAGTCTTTCCGGTTCATCCCTTCCCTTCTCTCGACTCTGGACTCTATAGATTTTGCCTTTTTTTCATTTATTCACACCCTTCTCGGACATATTTTTTCTTTCCCAACTTTTTCCGGCCTCTCTCTCTCTCTCTCTTTCTCTATTCCTTCCTCCTCCCTTGTATCGCGTCGTCACGCAAAGGCGCACCCTTTGTCGCCTGATCTCGGGCCAGTACTTTTTTCGCTATTTTATTCAACTTTTTTTGCACAGGTGGAGAAAGAGGAAGAGTGGGTGGGGAAATCCTTTTATTACCTGAGCGTGCGACTCTAGTGTTTAGCGAACAATAAGCCGATGAAAGCTACGTTTGAACTCGAAGGCTCTTTCAAAGATCCTTCCACCACCATTCGCCATATAACTATATTTCGATCCTCCCCCACTCCAGCGACTCGTCCCGCCGTAAAAATTTCACGCCCACCTTTTTGTCATCGCAATTTTTTGCTCGTCTTGACTGCGCTGACTCTCCACGATGCAAGAAATTCCTCGCCATCGAGCCGTACCGGATTGTGGAACGCCCGGAACACTTCCATCCTTTTCCATATCTCGCTTACTCGCCTCCTATCCTTCGTCTTCTTTGAGTGAAATATCCATCGCGCGAGGACAAAGGCGTCCGCGTGCCACGAATATAAAACCATCTATCCATACACACATTGTACGAATTCAATAGAAATCGCGTCTTTGATTCTCGCCACGCATCAGAAATCGCCGGGAATCTGTAATACATTTTTTCATCGCGTAAGGTAAATTCGCGAATGGGAAATTCTTTATCGTGAAATATCTTACGGGGTGGGACGAAATTCAGACGTTTGATTTATCAAAAACGTAAAGTAGCGTTGGAGGAAGAGGCCCTTTCGCGAAATGAGAAAATGAAACGCGTATCGCGCGTGAATTTATATGTATAGTCTCGGGGCGGGAATCGCAATGCTGCAGGGTGCACGAATGGAGCATAAATAATAATCACGAAGCTCGAGACGAGAGGTAGAGCGGGCGTTGTGTTGTGGGCCTTAATAAGAGCACCGCTGTGCCAACACACTCGTAAAGCTAGGAGCGACACGAGTGCGCGGAGGGGAGAGAGCGAGACAGAGTACCAACGGGACCGAAAACGACCCAAGGTCTTGAGACGCCCGAGGCGAGAGTTAAGGCCGTCGAACCCTCGGGGAAGTTCCGCGTAGGTTCGGGAGAACGGCTTTCATTGCTCGCCCAGACGACGACGAAACGACCGTCCCTCTGCCGATTGTTCTTGCAATGGAGTCGCTAGCAAGAAATTTCCACTCAATTTCAGCGGAATATCATTCGTCTTCTCGGCGCTAATCGATGTTAAAAATAATTCTTCCATTATTGAGACTTATATTAATGAGTCCGATTGCGTTATCGCGTCAAACCTACTTCTTCTACTTACGGTTCTTGATAGTTTCCCCTTTTCTTCTATAACATAAAAATTACACTGCTATGAGAATTTTTTTTCATAAAAGCCTTACTATTTACTAATAATTTTACTCCATTAGTAACTCATAGACGATCACCCTACGTATATTTTTGGGATAGGAATGTCGCCACTGTGGCGATTAACGTTCGATAAATTCCATTCTAGAGAATATCAACGCGACTAAAGTGTATGCATTCCTGACGATAGATAATTTGGATTCCTGGGGTGTGACTTTTTTAACGACTATTTTATCGAGGTCTAATAAGTCAACTGTTTACTACGAGTAAAAAACTGGCTCGCTCGATATTTTTATTTGGATTTTACATTTTTGTCTAAAATAGGTACATATTTATATTTATTGTAACGACCTCGACATTTTTCGTATCGTGTCGTTCGCTATAGACGAGGAACCGGTGCCGCATCATGGCGCATTCCATAACACGTACCAAGCTCGATACGTCAGGGAAATAAATGAAACGACATTTCTCTTGTTACGCTGACCGTCGACGCGATTTTGGCTCGTGAAGAATCGAGAGCGTTTATTAACGACAATCATTCGTGTAGTCGAAACTGCCATAATTCACAGGACTGGGAGCAGGTAGCCATACGATGGAAGCGTACGCTTTGCTCGTGAGTTATCGAATAATTATGACGATTGCTGTCTGCGATATTCGTAAGACCACAGCTGCGCCAAAATTATTGGTGTCGTGTTTCAACGTTAAGACGACTAAAACGGATTTGCTTGCCGTTCGTGTTCGTTAAAATTTTCTTCGCGCAGTCAATTTGCTCGGACGATCGGCGCATTGATGTAGAGAAGGGAAATAATTGTCGAGAAACGTGACATTCATGCCGAGTATCTGTATAAAGCCGCAGCCAGCCAAGAGCCTGGAAACTTCAGGATGTGTCCATAAACTCAATACCATCGTTTACCGATTCTCGCCTCTCTGGATCGAGCCTTCCGTGCCTCCTCTCCCTCCACCTACGAGTTCCCTCGTCGATACGGCTCGATACGGTATCGTATATATACGAGCCCTGAGGTCTACGTTTTCACGTCCTCTTTTTCGGTGTCTGAAGGTATTTCCAATTTTTACTTTCCGACGGCAATCGCCTCGCCTAGCGGGAATGCTCTCTCCTACCCTCTATCGTCCACGTCGCTTCTCCTATGTCGCGTGTTCCCTGCACGTTTCTGACCACCGTTCCCGGGGGTGAGACTATTCCGTTGCGTCGTTTGCCCACTCGATCGCTCCTAGACGCCAAGGAACGTTTCGCGCATTATCGGTTCGACGCGTTTTCAACGTAACGAAGGATTTTCAGAAAAATTCATTTTCCAGACAGACGCCACTGTATCGATTATTCTCGGTGCTGAGAACGACGACATAACGTCGGTTATCGTTTCAAATTAAGAAATATAAATGAGTTTCGCAATTGAGCGCTACCTACCGCTAGTAGAGTGGCAAAGGCTGCGAGGTAAATGGAAAAATAGATGACTTTTTTTTTCGAGGCAGGTAGAGGAGGGGTGGGGGTGGAAGTGGACGAAAGTAGTAGTAAATAGCAGAGAGAGGAAAGAGAGACAGAAGAAGAAGCAGAGCCATCCACTCCGGAAAAGGCTGAAGTTTCAATAAACCCCTGGGAGGAGAGATGTCGGAGTCAATTCCAGGGAGCAATCGCGGGTCACGAAGCAGGTCGACGGAAGGAAGGAAGCAGGAGGCAGGGGCGGCAATGACTTTCGATGTAAAGATTGCCGTGGAGGCGTCGCGACAAAAAGCAACACGGCTGCCGCGAAGCAGGCGGGAACGGAAGCGAGGTCGTGGGGATGGAAGGTCGGCTGCAATGGAAATAAATAAAAAGTGTCGATTCGCTCTCGCCGTGTTCAACGGTACCGACTTTGGTAACAGGCCGAGTCGATCTTTCTTACTCGCTTCTCTCGTCGTGCTCGTGGCCAGAGGTGATGAAAGGTACTAGAAGAGCCGAGTCAATCTGAAGATCTCAATCTCCGATAGAAATCGAAATAAAAGCCGTGTCGCATCATGCAGCGATCACGCACGTACGATAGGGGAACATATTTATTAATCTCATGGTAGTTTCTCCGTTAGAATTTCTAACGAGATGTCTCATTCAACATGTATCTCGACTCGCTAAAAAAAGCGCACGCTCAGACTCTCCCAAAGTTACGAGATTCTCATTACGAGTTGATAAGGTAACCTCTTAATAATCGCGCGTTGCTGTATCTGCGCATCAAAGAGAAACGTAAGCCTGTTCCCCGTTAAAGATCTTCTACTACTAGATGATTTGAAGCAGACTCGTCGGATCTGCAACATCGCAGTGAGAGTTGGTCCCGTGCCGAAGCTCATTTCGCTTTGACGTCGTTAATTTCCGTTTCTTGGTCCATCGACCTGGTAACTTCCACGTGAGTCCTCGTTTAAGTACCCGGGTACTGCCTCTCGCTCCGGAGACGACGAGGCTAGGCCGCGCAGAGTTCGAATAAGGGAGCTGGTAGTTGCGGGTGTGCGTTGAGCTAGGTAAGTAGCGACGGTATAGGATGAGCACGGCCCCCTATCTTCCCCACCCTGGAAGGAGCTTTCGCGTTCGGAACTTGTCTCTTCTGGATGTGGTTTTCGCTTAGCGTGCCAAAAGCTAGGATACCGAAGCCGTAGGGAGGATGCACAGGAGAGAGGAAGTTCCGTACACGAGCGCTACTCTCCGAGAGAGATATATATAGCGCACGAAAAAGTTAACTGCACGCGATAAACTCAGACTACTATTTCCAAGCTGCCATCTAACCCACTAACCGTTACCACCTAATTATGTCAACGGTTATATCGACTCCGTGGTTGTCGTTTCGGCAGTTTTGTGTTTACGTTTCGACGCCAAAAACACACCCATCCGTACTCGCGCGTAGTTGCGACTTTCGCGTCGAGAGTCGTGAAGGAAGAGACTGTAAATTTCCACCCTTTTCGAAAATCGTATTGCCAGCAGCGCGTGATATCGACACCTCGGAATGCATAAACAAAGTAGCTCGAAGTAAAGCGTTCTCGCTAGCTGGAGCAAGTCGCGCGACGGGAACGCTCTTCTCGCACGAGGTCAAGTGTCGCCGCACTCTATCTCCGATTCAGATTGCGATACAGCGCGCCGGCACACAGCCGGGATTATGCGGCTGATCGTAGATTGTAGTTTCGTGCTTGCACGGGTGCCACTACCAAGGTTTTTCACCGACCACGGCCTTTAATCGTTATAATCCTTTATCCAGCGTGATGCTACGTCAAACGCGAATGTTTATCGTGCAACCGGCTGTCTTGGCTCTCGCGCGACGTTCAAGTTGTTACCAACGTTGAATTCTGGGTCGTCACGAACTACGTGGATTGTGGTCTCCCGTAGAGAAATAATGTCTCTGTCAACGATTGAGATATTAGTTTTATATAAATTTGAGATAACTCGAGAGAAATATCTTTTCTTTGATTTTTGGATAAATAGTTAACCTTCGGGCTATGAATAGCCAGAGTGTGAAATATTCGATCGAGTCGTGTTACATTGGATATTTATTCCCTCACGATTTAAGGATAAGGGAACAAAGCGATATCAGAGATGAATATGGCCGGTGATATTATCGTTTTTGAAGCTCGGGGGGTTTTTTTTTCGACTGGAGAGTCCGTAATAGCAAGAGAGATCAAGAGTGGTTATCAATGTACATTGACTCCCGCTTTCCTCCGCTATACCGGTTATTCTCCATTTTTCTTTGGCTCTTTTGCCTGCGGTTTGCGTCGGCGTCTCCCCATAAATTCGGTAGCCCGCTCTCGAAAGCCACTCGGAAAAACAGGAGCCAAGCGCCACCGCCGCCGCGAAAACCGCACGGCTGGTAATTGCGCTCGGTCTTGTAATAAGACAGATGCGTTTGTTATGTCGGTCACAAAATAACGCCGACGCCGGGTTATACCGATATATTGGATTCTAATTGATTTTTTTTTCTCCTGGTTTCGTTTTATAAACAATCCACGAAATACGAGAATTAGAGCCAAAACAGCATAATGCATTCGTGTATACATCGCTCGACAACGCAGCCCGACGATGGCGTTCGCGCAACGCCATTTTCCCTGTATTACATCCCGGCGAATTCGAAATGCCATGCAAACGGCATCGGTCGGTACGTCGTCCATTCTCGTAAATCCACGCAACGCCAACGGGTACTCTACGACTCCAACCAACACTGCGAAATACGCTCGTCAGCCTGGCCGGGCTCGGGACGCCAAATCAGGTTTTACATTTCTGCAGTTATACCCATACACTGCGCGGTGATAAGGTTTCTAACAGATGCTGTCAACTCGCAAACATCATGTTCCGGATGCAGAACATTCGGTCGAAATAATGCACACGAGGCTTAAAATTCACACCCTCCCAAAATTCGTTTCCATTAACTAGATAATCCTCTCCCACCACTTTGCGTTTATCGTCCTCGACAATTTCGAGTGGATAGAGAGAGGGAGAGAGTGAGAGAGAGAGAGAGAGAAAGAGAGAGAGAGAGAGAGAAACAGAGGAGAAATTGCCCCTGGTAAAATGGCCGGGCACGGATAGTATAAAAGAGCACGTTTCGATACCTTGTACGCGGCTTGTAACTTAAAGTATCGCCATATTCCTCTCGCTTGGGATTTTTTCCCCCTTTCCGACGGGCTTCTCTTATTTCTATTTGCTCGGGGAATGTCGCGAGAACCCCGCAGACCTTCCGGTGGCCTGACATCGGTGCGCGCGGGGACGGGGTGCGGTGAGACGGTGACGCGGGTAGCCGAGCCAGCTCGTCGAGAGGGTGAGTTTTCGCGTTCGGAATTCGAAATCGGTGGCTCATACCGTCGATATATATATATAGAAAATCGCTACGGGGTTAACGATTTATTTCGCGGGACGCTACACGCCAGAGCACCTGTACGCGAAACGCATCGAACGAGAGAGAGAGAGAGAGAGAGAGAGAGAGAGAGCCGCATCGTGAATGCAGTCACGAGCGGACGTTCTCCAAGCCGAGTAATGGCAACTATCCGACGGTGATCGATCGATTGTCTTACGTAACCGAGGAAGCGCGAAGGAGTGGCGAGAGGAGAATAGGAAGAAGAAACTTTTTTAATCGACGATACACGGCAGAAATTTACCCAAGTCCGTTACTTAATCGAGGAAGTTTCGCAGAGCCACCCCACGGTCTCTCTGCGCTCCCTCGCTCGCATATTCGACAGAATGCAATGCGTCAACCAGTCAACCACTCTTGGCTCGTCTCCGTTCGGCCTTTGTACTTGCTTTTCTTTCTCTTTCTCCCGCTATCTTGGTCTCTCTCGCTCTCGCTTGCTCGCTCGCTCGGCCGCGGGGTACGAGCGCGCGACGCTTCCCCCTCGCGAACCTTCCGCTCACACCTTTTGTCGCGACGAGAACAAAACGCGTGTAAATTGGCACACCCACCAATAGATCCAGCGAGACCCCACCGTTTCACACATGCTCTCTCGCTTCTCCCGTCTCTTTTGCTCGCTCGCGATTTTTTTTGCGCCCATATTCTTCGCGCGTGTATTCTCTCTCCTTCTCGCCTTCGCGTCAACTATACTCCGTGCGCTTTCACGTATGCACGTTTCGCACAACTCTCGACTCTCGAGAGTGCGAAAGGGGTGTGAATTCACCCCCGCTGTCCCGGCTCCG
>NCVS01002636.1:39592-53042 GCA_003055095.1 Goniozus legneri
CTCTCTCTTCGTTCTCCACCAGCGTAATTTCAAAGTTACTCGCTTTTCCAGGGGGGCCGATCGTCGAACTCGCCTTAATAATTTGACGGACGAGATTCCATGCAAAAAGCGATTCTTCGAAGAAACGCAGTTCGGCGTTATTAATTGGTCCCGCGATGCTCCGATTTCGCTCGAGTTGGAATTGACATTCCGATGTAATAATGCGTCGAATCGATTTATGAATGGTTTATGTGTTACTCTTCCCAAAGAGGCAGCTCGTAGCGCGAAATCCGAGCGATCTGGCTGTACGGGAAGACGAAAGTGGAGAACTAGCGAACGAGGAACGGAAACTCGGGTTTAGCGGCGGCAATCGATCGTTATGCTCAGCGGCTTTTAATCACGGCCCTCGCTCCTGACCTCGGCCGCTCGCGAGCTCGTGTTTCGCGCAGCCGCGGTTTATCAAATCACTCGTAGGGAACAACCGTCTATTAAAACGGCCGTGCAGGCACCGATAATACGAAAAAAAGCTCCGGCTCTAGCTTGTAGCCGGTACGTTCGCCTATGAGACGCGGGTATCGATTAATCGTCGTGGAAGCTTTCCTTTAATTAGCGATTGCCTCGCTGATACAAGCCCTTGTGTATAGGGATGCGTATTGAATCGCATCGTTCGTCTCGAGCCTGTCTTTATATATCTTTGGTATTCGCCTTGGCCGATCGAGCCAATGGCGGAAGCGAACGAGGGAGAAAGAGAGAAAGGGAGGTAAGAAGCGGCGATATATGTTGCCGAGAATTATACAGGTAAAGTGGGTGGAAGAGGGAGAGTAAGGAGGAAAAAGAAGGATCACTTTTTACCGCTCTTTCTTTCTCTCTCCCTCCCTCTCTCCCCTCCTCGACTTCTCTACCAGTACCAAGAGTATTTAACGTTTAAAGCAGCTTCCACCCGTATAGTCCGAAGCGAAACCATCAATTAAGTCCTCGGCAATTAGCGTGTAAGTAGAGAAGAAACGCTCGCGCCGCGAATAAGTAAAGACTCTGTGCGTAGTCCGCCGATACGAGCGCTTTCCGTCGTTACCATCTGTTTTCTCCCTCGCTGTATCTGCCGAATACAATCATCGTTATATCGCACTCGTGAAAGCGAATGTCGCGCTCTCGTCGAAAGATGACAATTATCGAGTAGGTATATGGACGTTGTATTAACCGAGTATCTCTTTTTGTTCGCAGGTGAGTACAATGTGGGGATTTTTTGCCAAAACCGACGATGAAAGACATTGACCTTCCCCCTCGACGTCGGCGCGCGGCTTAACGAAATTCTCCCTTTCCGCCCTTACGGCCGCGTACGGCCCACTTCGTGTTTCCTAGCGGAGCCCTCTCGAAAGTCTGCGAGCGCTCAACTGGTAAGTTTACCTTTCAATTAATCGGCCGCCATGGCGAGCCTTCGGCTAACTGCCAACTATCCCGCTATTATCCACTAGAGAAGTAATTGGGA
Organism: Goniozus legneri; assembly: GCA_003055095.1. Classification (NCBI taxonomy): domain Eukaryota; kingdom Metazoa; phylum Arthropoda; class Insecta; order Hymenoptera; family Bethylidae; genus Goniozus; species Goniozus legneri. Next base: position 41,058 of record NCVS01002636.1, read on the forward strand.
TCGGAACTTATGCCTCTCTATATATACCGATCTCGCGTCCAGAAGCCCGGCACGTCGTTTCGCGAACGCGCTGTCTGCGTACCTCTTTATCTAATTTTTCGTAATGGAAATTGGAATCGTATAGATAGTCTTTCTTTCGTGCATATATCCCTCGTGATGCACAAAAAGGGAACTGGTAACGATCGCTCGTTGCGGCGAGGGGTTACGACGTTCACGGCGTTAACGTTCCTAATGAGATTACGACAGCGTAACGGGAATCACGCAACGGCGAAACAGTCTTTAACGCGAGTTTGGTAACGAGAGTGGCGAGATGGCAGTGGGGAATTGAGCGCGGGAGGGTCTCCCTCTGGCTTCACCCTGCCTGTGACAACGACGTCGATAAAATTCTTCCGAGCAAACTGGCACAGGCGAACCGGAGTGGACCAATTGGACAATTTACACGACCAAGAATCTCTCCATAACCGTTATTGCGCTCGCTTGCGAGGAAATGATTTTCCCCTTGCTGGAATTCGATAAAATAAATAACCGGATGAAAATACAAGATATTAGAAATCTTCAGCGCAAACTCGCCTGGTTTTCTATTTAACCACGGACACAATGGGCCGCGCGCGATATATTTCATCTGAGGAAGATGCGTATTGTCAAAAATACGCGCACGAGAGAGAGAGAGAGAGAAAAGATGATTGCACCGTGGCCGACACCGAGAACGCTCTTTCCGTCTCTCGGTTTTCCTCGTTTATCCGTCATAACCAGCGTTTAATTAATATGACAGGCTGCGCCGGCAATGAAAATAATAATGCGCGTATATTTATTAGTTTGAACGCTGGTTGGCGTCGGCCGAGCGTTCTCCTCGCTCAAGCGTTGCCCCTTCCCACCCCCCTCGCTCTCTTCTCTCCTCGTCCGTTTTCACCCCTACTCCGCCTATCGCGTGTTCCGCTTTACCCGAGGTAAAACGCATCCTGCATTTATATCAAGTGCCAACGGCACATACTAGCTTCGCAGCCATTACGGTGCTATCATTGAAAATGACGATTTCATTAGTAATCAAGCCGCGATGGCATTGTTCAAATACAAATAATTATCGGCTCTGCGTTGACCCAAGCGATTCGTTCGCGTGCACCTATTTCAGTGGATACGCATGATTTATCACTGGATATCGAAGGAATACAAACAGAAGCTGCAGCGTGCGTAGCACCCAACTTGGAGCTTTATTAAAAGCTTTTTTCGTCCCATCTATTTAAAATCTAGCGATAATCAAGACTTCCCAATTACGCTGCGGTAATCACCAACGTCGATGAGTCGCCTCCGATTTTTCCGATAGTCACATTGCAGACTTGTTCGCCTCGAATAATCGATATTGCGTTGCCTTTAATGCGGGAAAAAGTCTGACAAGGGTGGAATGTTATTTTTCTCTTTTTTTCATAAGAAGGTAATTTTGTAAAAGGAAAATCAGTTTCGCGTCTGGCGATCCGGGTCAGAGCCGTTTGGCACAATGGGGATTGTTCGCTATTATACACTGTTCTCCTTCTTTTCTCGCCTTCCTCTTTTTCCACGGCTTCTATTATATTCTCCCTAAGCAGCAGGGAATTATTTTATCGGAAGCTCACCGACAGTGATGAGTGTCGAAGAATCTTCCATGGGTTCGATTTAGTACGTGCTAATGGAGAATTAATGAGGGTCGTTTATAATAGACTTCTGGCTAATTGCGCCCAATGACTCATTTGTATTATAGCTCTGCGAGCAAACATTTTGAAAAAATTTAATCGCGCGAGTGTGTTCTCTTCCTCGACGCTTTAGTTCTCTTCTCAGCTATCGCCGATTTATCCCTTCGATCCGTCGATAGCTATAAACTTGGCTCTCTTCTCTCCGCGTTTCCAGTTGCCCGAGGCATTTACCGCCACTTGATTTGAACCCGATTTACCTCTCCGTTCCCTGAGACCCTCCGGATATTTGCTTGGTTTACTCACTCAAATTTTCCCGTCGAACCCCACCGAAGACCGTGCACGCGCAAACTCGAAATTCATCTTCGGGAGATGTTTTTATACGAACTAGGAGGGATTCGGTAGACCGAATGATTTTCTTTTAAAGGGTTGTACTCGTCATTCGAAGAGCTTTCCGGCACTCGATACGACTCTCGACGTAACCATAATGATTAAAGCTTGTTCTTGTTCTGCCGCTTGTTTCGTTATTGCCGACTTTTGCTTGTCGTATATTATAAATGGCGGTGATTTATCGTCAATTTCCGACCGAAAATTAATTTGCTGCAGACTCGTGCGGACAATAGGGAAACATCGATTAATTAAAAAACCGCAGCTGTGTCGACGCGCGAAAGCGAATATCAGAAAAGTTTGACGGCCATACGTGTTGGTTTCCAGTGGCACGAGCTATTCAGGCACCCGTGCAACGTGCAAATGCATTTTACGAAGCAAACCGGAAAAGTTGACTTAACCTGCGCGCTCGTGGCTGAAACAGTTTTCACGGTTAATGAGTTTAGAAAAGTTGTAAATTCACACGTCGCATGCAAGTATTATAGAATCAACATCGTTCTCTCACTTCCGCGAAAGATGTTAACTGTTAATAACTACCCTTTCGCGTGGTGAGTACGCGATGTGTACACAGAAAAAAAGGATTACTTGAATCAAGAAAGTTATGCGGAAGAAATATACTTTCCAATATCAAGTCTTTTTTTCTTTCTTGAATGAAGAAATAAATTTTAAAAACAATACTTGTGAATTTCTTGATCCAAGAACGTGTGTCCTTGAATAAGTCAATATATTCTTCATTCAAGAAACTATTACTTATTATTATTATTTTTAAACTATTTTTTTTATTTGAAAAATAATTATCTTAGGATAAAACAAGATAGATTTGGTTCAAGTATGGTAATACTTGATTCAAGAAAAAAATCTTGATCCAAGAGAAAAAATTCTCAATTCAAGAATTTAATTTTCTACTAATATGGAGAAATTATTTTCTTGATGACGGAATTTTTTTTTCTTCCGCATAACTCTCTTGAATCAAGTATATATTTCTTGATTCAAGTGATCCTTCTTTTCTGTGTACTCGTCGAGTTAATTATTTTTGCAACATTGAAATTATATCGAGAAAGCGCTGTACGTTCACCTCTGACATTCGTCGGCGAGGGAGGGAGAGAGAGAGAGAGAGAATTGGAGTTCGCTCAAGTGGGCATCGGTCGCAGTCGTATTACCGGTGAGCCGTTGTGTCACGAGACGCGATGAGTGTTCGTCAACGCCCCCTTCTATCGCTCGTGTGTATACAGAAAATTCACCACGACGTGAGTATCCATTTTCGCGCGTTTCAAACGTCCTCGGCGCTCTCCTATCTCGCGGAACGCCCCGCTGTTCGCTCACGGCCCTCTAATCGCGCCGTCGAGACGGACAGGTGGGTGGACGCGCTTCGTATAAGCAACCAGAGTTGAGATCCTCGAGGCTTAACGTGTCTGGGTAATCCCTTCATCCCTTTTTCTACCCATTCCAAAACGAGGACGTTTTCGTTTCCTCCCTCGGCTCGCGAAATCCGTCGGTCAATATGAGAGAAGATATCCCGAGTACCGAAGCTGGAAATCGCTATACCGCATTATGCGCGACAAAACGCGACCAGTATAGATAACTCGCCGATATAACGCGAGAGCGCGATCGCTTTTCATGGCTTATATCGGTGTATCCAGCATCCTCTCCCAGGGTATCTCGGATCCCGATAAATTCGCGAAACGACCTTTCTCGTGGTACAAAGTGTGTCGCAAGATATGGCTATATACAGATACTTTTATTTGATCGAGTATATATATTCGCAATATCATCCGCCCCTCTCCCCTTCCTCTCCTCTCTGTTCTCCCCCTTTGATATTTCGCGTTATTCGCGCGAAAATTGGGTCAATAAAAGAAAATAAAATCGACGCTTATTTCATCGATCGAACGAAAAGGAAGAAGTTTATTCTCGAATCTCCAATATAAGAAAATTCGAGCACTAGCAGCTGGAGGAACGATTCAACGGGGCCGGGAAGGCGGTGAAAAAGAAAAATTCTGCCGATCCAGGCGAATACGCTTGCCGTAATAAACTCGATAAATGTCGATAGCAAAGTAAGTACATTCAAAACGGAAGTAGCAGAAAATTTTGCGAGTATAAGTTGAAACGCTGATTTTGGAAATTTCACGTGTAAAATCTATTGATAGGTACAGTTTGGAAAAGAAATATTCAAAAGATAATATTCTTTGAACACGGAATCATTCGCTATGATTCAAAGTCCATAAAACTCGATATATTTTCCCGACGTGTAATTTTCCGAATGGGTTTTGTTATCGTGTCGCGCGCGCGGTAGACATGTCTTTGATTACTCCATTAACATTGAAACAGCGGTGTCGCGCGATACGTTGAAAAACAATCGATACCCTGTTGCGAGAAGGCGGAGGGGTTGGGCCGCCGTTAGTATTAACGTTTAATACCTTGCGTACCGCGACCGCTAGTAGTGCCGTATGATGCGTATAATAGTGCCGGGCATTGTAGGCTCGATCAATGTTCGGATTGATTAATGTCGACCCTAACACCGCATGCGTACTCTCGCCATCTCCGTCTCACTTTTGCGTCGGCCCACGTGTACACGGAATACCTACCTGTCATTGAGCCGTAGAACGCAACGCGTATATACTTAACGCAAACGTTCGCGCCCTCTGAAATTCTCGCGGCTCTATAATTATCGGTTTTTTGCAATTGCGATAGGGACACGAGAAGCGAATTAAATAAAATCAGAAGGCGCGAAAGGTGGCAACGTGACCGGGCTATATTCCGCTTCATCGCGATTAAAACGAACGTAATTAAGTATTTCGAGTAGCTTTTATTTCAGACGGACGCTATTGTCATGCTATATCATTGCAGTGTAAATTTACTTTAATTAAATGGAAATTACAAAGGGCGGGGCAGGCTATCTAACCGTTTTAAAACGAAACCTTAACCTTTAAAAAACAGGGGAGTGTGGGAAAGACGAAAAAAAGCTTTCGTGCATAAAGCAGCTTTGGTTTCAATGGAGTCGTCTGTACGAGAAGCCCCGATACCTCTTTTAACGACCGGAATTAAAGCGTTGTTAAACAGGCGTGAAGTTTACGCGTTCGTACAATCGTATCTGTGCGCGATACCCTTCTCGGAAAGATCGAATCGATCATCGGCGTCTCGTCTGCTTCTCTTTTTGCCGCAATATTTCATTAAGCGCCCTTTTACGAGGCAATTTCGCCTCGGACGTGGTTTCCTGCTACGATATTTTTAACCGAGACAGTGCCCCCCGCGCCGCCCGCCTGGTATCCGCCGTTCGAACCGCTATTTGCAAAAACCGTCTGGGCCGATTTTTCACGAGACGCGGGTGCACTGACTCCGAGACATTTACCATCGGTAATTCACCGAATATTTTCGGGGAATACGACGTCGATCTAAACGCGCCCGACGCACGGATGCCCGAGCAACACGCGAATTCTCATTTTACCGTTTGACTTATCCTTTCTCTCTCGCTCTCTCGAGCCGGGTTTAATTAATTAAAGTAGATTATGTCAAAAGAATTTGCGCGGTGCTTCCTAAGAACGCTCTTTCATTATACACTTCCACGTCAAACGAACGTATATAGACGAGCTCGCGCAACTTGCACCAGATTCTCATTTGATATACGGTAAAAAGTAATGAAGATTGCGTCTTAATTACGTACACGGAGATCGGCTGCATCCAGATATATACATATAGTATATGTATAGATATAGATATATGCAGATAAAGGGGAAGAGCGGGAGAGCGTTAATTAATCACTCCGTTGTTAGAAAAATTCTCACCTTAGCGAGTGGCGCGCACGAACGAGACGCGCGGTACCGGACATTGGATTCGCGCTAGTCATCATCGTCCTTCGAGTCGATCGCTCCTCGGCGTGCGTATAGGCAAGACGGAAGATGTCTGTCGCGGAGCGTGCACGATCCTCGCCAGATATATCTTTAATTGCCCAGAGGCGAGATCACCCCGGTGCTTCGCGCTTTGAGAGCTTCCGCGTCCGATATCACGCCGATACGCACCGGCGAATTAATTATACTCGCAGGAATGGAAAGGCTGATCCCCCTCGACGAGAGTTGATTAAAAACGTTTGCGAAAGACATTGACGCGTGCGTTTTGGTACGCGTTCCTCTTTTCACATCGCGCATTTACCGCGGATTTTAAGGATTTACGACGCACAAAGGCGACTCGCCCGGCATCGTCGCGACCCCGAGCTTTATTACTCCCAGGCTAGTCCCGTCAACATCAGCCCCTTACTCCCGCATCCTTTTCCTCGACGTTTTCATTGCGACGCGTCTCCGCGCAACTAATTACCGCGTAAAGGGAGCGCGCGAGTTCGTCTTATTTCGGGGGAGCCCCGAGGGCGGTAACATCGAGCGGAGCGGGTCAGGTGAACGGGCCATCCACCGTGACCGAGTATTAGCTCTCTCTCTCCGGTGTCCCGCGGTGAGCCGAATTAATATCATTATTTATCCAGGGACGCCATTATCGTTCGCGTCGTTATTTCAACTCCGATTATCATTACACGATGATTACCCCCGGTCTTTTATTCGCCACGCGAGCCACGTCGTTATTTTTCGGCCGCCCCATTCACCTGAAGCTCTCGGATTACAACGAGCCCGCTCGCGCTCGCTCGCTCGCCCATCGAGATTGAACACCGCGCTGCGGGGTGTATCCTGTTCTTCCTATACTTAATAAGGTCAAAAACGTCACCTGGCAACGGGCCGCACCGCGAGGGGAGAATGTTTCCCGGGTGATGCAACCCTCCGGACGGAAATTGATAGCGCGCCGCTCCTTGGCGCGAATCGACTGCGCGAGAATTCGTATCGACGCGTACTTGCCGGAGCCGCTCGTGATTTTCATTAATTCCTTTGTCTCGGGATATTTTCCCATCGAGCGTATCGTAATTTATGCATTGAAATTCAAATCGACTGGCATTCGCGGACGAAGAAAAATTTTCAGATGATACTTCGACACCCCGTTACCGACGAAAAGTTAACTATTCCGGGATATGATATTTAATTTCCTCTCGAACGACGCCGCGAGGCGAAACTTAGTCTCCGCTTGCACGCGACGCCCCGAAAACGAATGTAACCGACTGCAGCGAAGTTTCGTCGACGCGGTTGATGAAAAATTCGGTCGCCTAGTTTACCGTTGGACGAGACGAGCTCGTTCAAATATGCACCCCATGAATCTTCACGGCTCGTCACAGCCGTGAGAAAACCTCTCGTAATTTTCGAGCGTAGGATTAATCGACTAGCAGAAACATTAACTCCGCCCAAGAGCCGCGTCATCCCCCTGCGTTTTGAATAATATACTCGACTCTATACGGCCTCGAGTCGTCTTGAATGCCGTGAGAAATTCATTAAAGTATTCCGTAATATCGCATCGATCGAGCGATATCGGGATTTTCGCGTACACCCTGAGAATAAATTTTAATTATAGTTTTAACCTAGATTCTTCGGAGAAGGAAATCATCGTCGGACGTAAATTGGTATTCATCGATTCTATTTTATTCCTGGCGATGCTTCTATTTTATACTCGGCAGAAGTAACTATTTCCTATTCCAATGGATGTAGGTTCAAACTAGAATAAAAATGTTCTCTCTCGGGATTTTACTAGCACCCCGTCGCTATATAGGGGGTGGGATGTACGAATAGTATCTACACAAGTTTATTAGAAAGCTTTTTGTCGAGACTCCCGATTGCCTCTCACGATCGACGCGATACTCGCCCGCCGAGATCAGACTGTGAAACGTATCGTCCTGGCATATCTGTATTCGTTTAATTTGAAATCCCCTGGTGAACGAGGTCAGGCGCGCGCGCGCGCGCGACTCGTCGGTAGGGTGCAGGCGTAAGGGGTTGGGATTTGCATTGCAGATGGGCTGCTGGCCCTCCTGTCGCGGCCCACCCCACGTAAATCAGTTTCACTTCGATTCGGGCCATCATTTACTCGTCGGCTCGACCCAACCTCGCAGCTCGTTCGCGCGTGCGCCAATCGGCGTTTCCCCTACCGACCGAATCACCGATAATAATCAATTCAATTTACGTATTTATTATGTGTGTCACGGACGTTAACGATATATTCATAATGGGTATCTGGTTATATCAACACGAGCGCGATAAACAAAGGATTCGAGCCACGCTCTTTTTTTCTTCTTGTGTATTTAGGGGGACTCGTATATCGAGTTTGCCGCTAAATTATAATACTTTAATAAACTTAAACGTCCCGGATTGATCACGTACGACGATCAACCCGCTATTCCCACCCTCCGACGAATACGCACCGCATGTTCTCTTTCGATTCGATTAACTTATATCCTCGTAAAAAGCCGTCAGTTTGCATCCGCGTGGAGGATTCGGCAGGCGCGAGATTTTCAAAGCGCTTACAATCGACGCCCAGTCGTCATTGGAGTCTCGCGCGAGTAAATACCGATGGAAACCGTGAAAATCCATCTTAAGCTCCCGATTCACATCGAAAGCGCGCTATGCGAAAACTTCTCGCGCGTCTCAACTTTCCATCGCGTTTTGGTGCGCTCGCCGAGAGCGACGGATATCTTCGCGAAGACGGGAGGGACAGGGTGCGGGGGTGCGGGAAATGAGGTTCGCTATAGAACGGAGAAATCGCGAGATGAGTGGCAGATGCGAGGTTCGTGCGAATCGCTGCACGTGCCGGACGAGCACGATATGGTCCTGAAAAATTTTCTCGAATGAAGACGTTCCGCGGTGTGTACGATACGAGCCGGGTGTGCGCTCCTTAAAAAAGCTCTCGTAAAAACGTCCGAGAGGATTAGGGCTCCCGGTCACGTGCAAATAGCCAGGTAACGAGGGTAACCGGCTCCGAAACGAATATAAAGACCTCTCTTCTCGTTCGAACGCCTCACACTCCGGCGACCCCGACTATCGCTGTATTTTCATTCGTTTCATCCTACGCCGGAGCCCCGAACACACAGAGAGAAAGGATTTAAATCGCGAACCGGGCTCCACGCCGTGTGTATATCGCTCGCTGCGGTGACGGATTAATACGAACGTCGATTACATTACGCTCTCGCTATCGGCGAGGAAATTGCGAATATTACTACTGCTCGTAACAGTTGGCTTAAACTGGATTTAACCTTGGCAAACTCGAATAGGGATTTAATTGAGAATTTCCCTATTAAATGTGGAGCTATCAAAAGTGGAATTCCGTTAGATTCTCGTACGGATAAAGAACGGAGAAAAAAATTATGTTTACATATTTCCGCAGGGGTGAAAAAATATTCTCGCAAGATCCCGTAAAAAAGGAAGATGCGAAACGCGTTGGTACTTTGACAGCGAGTTTCGCGGCGAGATATGTCGTTTCGAGAGTTACTTTCGCGCATAGACGGCACCTAAAACGGCGCGTTTCGCAGTTTTTAGTGTCGAAGAGCGCAACCGCGATACAAGGAGTACACGCGTCGTTGCCGGGACAGCGTTATTCGACAAATAAAGTTCGTTGGCTTATACGGCTGTCCAGTCTGTAACGCCCTGGGCATCCTACACGACGCACGAACGATTGTTTTACGGGCTGGCTGATGCGCCCTCGTATATGCGCGGCGCGATTCCGTCACAGGTGGTGCGGGGCCATTCGAGGCTCTGTTTCCCTACTCCGGCACGTATTTAATAACAAGTTGTTCGTTACTACAGCTTATACTTACCGCGGAAGCCACTGTTAGAGAGGAACCAAGCTCGTAGTTTTGCGTCCCGCAAATTAACTCGCTTCGGGCTGCAACACCTATGCGAAAATTGATGTCAACGCATACGTAAAACGTTTTACGGAGCGTCTAACGGTAATATTCCACTTATGCCCGATAATGCGATAACAGGACTGTATTCGAGGCATCCAGAAGGACACGAAAATAGCTCGGACAGCCCGAAAAGAATTAGGGTGTAGTCGAGTGAGTATCGGGATAGAGCATTAATTCGGATTCGGTAGATTCACCCTCCGTGATAGGAATTCGGGAGAAAAATCACGTAATCGGTATCGATAGGCGAGTCAGACAAAGCTTAACCACGCGGGGTTAGAAAACTGACAAAGGCAGGCAGATATCGCATTGCCAGTTTGAGAATTCGAAGCACGTATTTTCTACAACGGATTGACAATGTATTGCGGACGGCGTTGTTCCTGCTGTTGTTGTTGTTGTTGCGCCAGAGCAGAGACCACCGTCGTGTGTGTGGCTGCGATCGCGGACGTACGAAATCTAGCCACTCACGAATCAACCGGATGGACGGGACGCGACGTGCTCCCATGGGACGGCGATACGCCGACTCGAGAGAGCGAGCACGAGAGATAAATTGGCTACTCGAGCCACTCGTTACTACAATACGATTGCCCCGGACCCACGTAATTTGGCTAATCATCGAGATTCGAGCTCTCGTTTTCTTTCCGCTCCCCTTGTCTCTGCTTTTTGCTTCTTATCGTTTCGCATCTCGCGTTCTCGTAACGGTCTATATACACATCGCGAACCCATCGAACGAAATTCGCCCCACTCGACCCACATTGCGAGCATATATACACACTGATCATCATCGGTGATGTAGGTCGACGAGGTATCGCTCTTGTTGCGTATTTCCTGTAACTCGCGCTCGAGCATACAAACAGGAGCTTTCCATACTGGAATATCGATTCGACGAAATTGATTCATATATATACATATACATTTATAGCGCACGCACATATAATACGCGTACGTCGATTTCGGGCGTGCTCGCGAATCGTTCATCCTCATGCAGGATTCACGGTCACGATTCGTACGGGAAGAATCAGCCGTTGAGAAGCGATAATTCGCGCTCAACGGGCAACAATTACGGGTTAAATCAACCACTCGACCTATCCAATAAGAGAAGAGAGGAAGGATGGAGGGGCGAAGCGATAAGCTCGCGGGCAAATTCGCCGGTACCCTTCATTACCGCGCGCCCACCGATCGATTTCTGATAGCCATCGAAATATGGGTCACTCTCTTACTCGTAAGTCATTGAGATTCCACGTCGTTTGATATCGCGCTACTCTTTATCCAGGCGATGCGTGCACTACAATCGTGTGCGTTCGCCTTGAGCGCGTATCCGTCGAGTTAACTTTGCCATTTCCTAATTGTATTGTACTGGTTTTACTACTGAAGGAAGATCAATTTTTCACCAACTACATGTAGCTACATAGAGTTGTACAACAAACTTAGGCTCCCTTCTTGAAAAACTTTTACTTACTCTCGTACAATGGAATACAATTATTTTGAAATTAAAAAATGACATCTCACGAAATGAAAAAGAAATTCGATTTCTAGCGAATCGAAACTGGGGTCCAAAGTGACTTTTCCCATTGAGATTCTCTAGTTAATTCACGACAGAGGGACTTTCGAGAGGTCACTCTGTGGATATTCGCAGCATCGGCTATCGGCGAGGCATATATCGGGTCAAGACTCTACGATCGGAAAAGCGGAAGCTCGAGTTCTCCGTTTGATAACAGAACGCGGCCCAATTTCAGAGGGATCAAGAGATTCGGATCCGTTCTCGGGATTTTGGATCCACGAAAATCCTCAAAGGAGAGAACGTGCCAAGCATACGACGAGAAACTCGTAATCGATGCGACCGACGCGCGCATAAGTACCTTCGATTTTATAACTTGTTCGTGTTTTTTAATTATCCGTCGGCGGGATAAAATTCTCATTAACGGAAGCAACAAAACCATTTTTCGCACCATTTTTCCGTACCTCGTCAAAAATACGTAATATCGCGGATTTTTCCATAACAAATTCTCACGAGAACATATCATAGAGATACTAAAAACAAGATTATTTCCAATTGGAATATTTCAATTGAAATAAAAACACGGGGAATTTTAAAATTCCATTAGATCGAACGTATAATTCATATTCGAAGCGAACGAGCGCTACACTGAGAGAAATTTGCTAGTTAAATTTTACTATGTCGAA
>NCVS01002637.1:740-14853 GCA_003055095.1 Goniozus legneri
TTTTTTTTTTTTTTTTTTTTTTTTTTTAAGTGCTTTACAAACCCGAAGGGTTAATTACACTCACTATTTAAATACATAATACAGTAAGATACAAAAATTATATAACTGTGAACTGCATTTATCTATGACACTGTTCTGCATTCATTGGGTAATTACATGTTGATCCGAATGAGTTTGACGTACTGGAAAATCATCTTCAGTGCAGGAATGTTTGGGTCGCACAAGTATATACACAGTTTGTGTGGCGGAAAACATTTAAGCGCCAACAGGTTAGCGATCAGGGTCTGTCTACCATTCTCAAATGACGGGCACTGCCAGATAACATGATCCGCGTCCTGACACGGATATCCACATACACAGTCAGGGCTTTGTATAAATCCAATGCGAGAGAGTGATGCGCCCAGGTGGTAATGATTGCTCCTAAGTCTGTTTATCCAAACCACGAAGTCACGCCGTAGAGATTTTCCTGCAAACCACGGAGATTTGCTATTTTTGTAATATTGATGAAAATAGAAAGAGCCCTTGTAAGAGCCCTCCATCTTTAACAATCTTATCGATGACTGGAATGCTGATTCTCTGTAGATTGAAGTTAGATCGGTAGCAGGAATTTTATACGTCGTGTCAGGGTCGATAAGAGTGGCCTCCTTGGCCAAGCAATCTGCCAGCTCGTTGCCACGGATTCCTACATGCGACGGGATCCAAAAGAACGTGATTACTGGTGGGCCGCCTGTCATAACACTCAAACTGGTCTCAGCGAGTAGGTTTCTTATCGCTATGATGTACGGATGGTCGCATTTATTAGATCCATAATTTTTGACGGCCAGCAAAACACTGAGTGAGTCAGTGTAAATGTGAACACTTGGACTAGATTGGGTCATTGAGTATTTCAATGCTTTGAGAATGGCAATACTTTCTGCCGTGAATATTGAAGCCTGCTTGTTAATGGCAAAATACGACGAGACATTTTTCTCAGGAATGCAGAAAGCCGCACCCACAGCCCTGGAGTCAGGGGTTTTGCTGCCATCAGTAAATACCTTCATAGCATTTCTCACTGTTGTTTGAGAGTGCTCCTCAAATAGCTCTATTGGATTTTGAGCCGACCTTAACTCTGTACCTAAATTAAAATTACAACTAATTTCGCTAGTCGCTGTCCAGTAAGGAGCAGTGTACCGTGGTGGCCTTTTAAGAAAGGTTAAGTGTCTAGAAGTTTCCTTTAACTCGAGGACAGCCTTGATTAAAATTGAAAGTCGACTATGTGTCGCGTTGGTATCTAATGAAAACAAACTCCATATTCTGTGAATCTTATCGTACGTAGGGTTTTCCTGATTAGTTAGCGCCTTAGTAAGGTATTTATTGCATAGGAATTTTGCTCTAAATTTGTATAAGATCACACCAGATTCTGCCAGGAGGATGTTTGTGGGCGTGCTGCAGCGATACCCTAGAGCAATTCTGATAGAGGCGTACTGAATTCTGTCTATCATCGTCTGCATATCATGCGTTTTAGGGTAGTATACAAAACTATTATAATCCAGTACTGATCTTATAAGACTTTTATAAAATATCAATAGGGTATGAGGGTCAGCGCCCCATCTAATTCCACAAATGAATTTTAAAATATTCATCCTCCTATGACATGCCACCCTGATGTGTTCAATGTGCCTGCTGAATTTGAGGTCATAGTCGAAGATGACCCCCAAAAATTTGACCGATGCGCTTGAACGAATTTTGTAGTTATTTACATTCAGTTGAGCACGACCGGGAGCGATACCCTTATTATTGAAATGTATTAAAATAGTTTTTTCCGGAGCAAGGTTTAAACCAATAGCTTTTAAATTATTATTAACTGTTTCAACACCAGACTCAAGCAAACGGGTACTATCACGGGGGCTTTCTACTTCCACATACAAGACCAGATCATCAGCAAACTGCGATACCTGTATATTTCTGGGCAATCCTCGCTCAATTTCACTTACATAAACAATATACAGAAGAGGGCTAAGTACTCCCCCCTGCGGCAGTCCCTTCCACGTGACCCTGTCATGTGATCCCGCTGACGCAAGATTAAACGAAAGAAAGTGCTCATGCGTGAGAAATTTTACAAATTCTATAACTTTGTTGGAACAACCAAACGTAGCCAATTTTTGAAGCAGGATACGCGAGTCAACATTATCAAAAGCACCCTCTACATCCAGAAAAGCAGCAAGGACATCGCTGCCCCTTGCAAATGCAATTTCAACACTACTAGTCAGTGACACCAAGTTATCTGAACATGATCTGTTACTGCGGAATCCCGCTTGTGATTTTGGCAAAATATTACTGGATTCAAACCACCACTGTAATCTATTTTTTAGCATTTTCTCAAATGTTTTGCCCAAACACGATGACAGTGTGATCGGTCGAAAATTAACACCATCTGCCTTTCTAATGAAAAAGACACGATGAGTTACCCAGCTAGTTGGAAACTGTCTGGTGTTATACATTTCATTAAAAATGTTCAGTAGCTCTTTTTTGAGAGATTCGGATAGACGAGTCAGACAGTCATAATCCAACTGGTCAAGTCCAGGAGCCGAGCGAGTGTTGCTATTATTAAGGGCGCAGTTCAATTCGAGTAGAACAAAACTGTCATCAAGAAATTTATTATGTGCACCCAAGGAGGTGTCACAATGGTTCAAGGGAACCCAGGGAGGACATATTTTGTTAACAGCCCTACGAATACGCTCCTCTGAATCCCTCGCATCAAGAGAAGAAGAACTATTGATAGTGGCCCATTTATTTTTGAATAATTTACATTTATTCCATATATAACCGATATCGGCCGTTGAATTAATCGATTCAGCGAATTTGCGAAAATTTTCCAATTTTTTCCTCTTTAAGAGTTTTCTAGTTTCTGCAAGTATTTTTTTATATTTGATGCAATCTTCGATTTCCAGTGTGTGCCTCCATTTTTTGAGCACTGCCTTTCTTAGTCTGACGAATCTGGTGCACTCATTGTCCCACCACTGCACAGGGTTGTTCTGCCAAGAGCTTGCTAGTAAAGGAGCTTTCGGAGTGCTTTTTTGCACACAATCTGTTATTTTTTGAACAAAAAGAGAATACTTATCAGTGGGAGTCAACGAGTCAAACTCATCATCCAGGAAAACCCGCACACATTGGTTTAGGAGTTCAGTGTACTTGTTCCAGTCAGTTTTTCTAGATGAGAGACGTAGCCTTCTATGAACAAACCTTGAGACCTCGGTACTCAGGTTAACTTTCACAGGAAAGTGATCCGAGCCCATCGTATCCTCTTCCACCTGAATATTCACAATATCTGCAATGTCAGCTGTTGTTAGTATTAGATCAATGTTAGAGAAATTTTTTCTATACATGTCCACACGAGTTGCAGTTGCAGAGTTATGTAAAATCAGGCTAGACGACTCCAGGGCCGCAAGCAATCTTCTGCCATTGGGATTATCATATGCGCAGTTCCACACCGTACAATGTGCATTAAAATCGCCACAAATAACGTTTTGTGCGGCTAGAGCCATTATCGAGATAATGTTGAGCCAGTCGGTCTGACTGATATCTCTGGCAGGAATTCGATAGAAAGCTGTAATGGTTGGTTCGTGTCTCACGTTAAGAAGTTTAATTGCTCCCATTTCGTATGAGTCATTTATAACACACAAATCATTTTTAACTTGGAACTTAATACTCTTCCTAACAATAAATATTATTCCTCCGTCGGGCCTTGCGGTTCGGTCCTGCCTAAAACTGTTAAATCCCGAAAAACTAAGTCTGGATCGAACGTTTAACCATGTTTCCACCCCCACAAAAATATCTACTTCAGATAAAATCTTTTGCAATTCAACTTTATGCCTTAATAGACTTCTAACATTCCAATATAAAATTCTTATAGTATTATGATTCATTTTTTTTAGAGCTGTACTTGCTAGTATTCTTCCATTGCACTGTCTACTCCTTCACGAGTCGAGGCATTTGCACTTGGCTCCTCTATGCTGGCGTCAAGTTCTGCCCATGAGGAAACCAGCTCAAGTTTCTTAATAATACGTGAGACACGATTTTTTATCGATCTACCCGATAGGAGTGGATACGTGTCCCTTAACATAAATATGAGTTTCGGAATATCGTTCGTAAATTGACTGGCAACTTCGTCTACGTTTGATTTGCCGATCGATGATTTTAGAAAATCTTTAAATTTAGTATAATCCAAAATGTAAGAATTCGGTTTTTGCAATAGAAGAACATTAACTGATGCGATCTGAGTGTCTATGTCGGAGTCAGCAACCACCGCACAGCGAGAGTCCGCCTGGTACTCCCTGTCGGTGTCCGCCGACTCAGAACCTGACTCACTGAGGGCTGCACTAGGCTTAGATTGACTTAGTTTTTTCTTCGGTGTTTTATGCGTGTTTTCAGAAGCAGTTGAGAGTGGTCGCTTGAATTTCGAAGCGACAATTGTTTCCACAGGTAAATGTACAGCCTCCTGCTCAAGATTTACTAGTTTGATACTATCATTTGGGTCGATATCACGCGTATCATTCGCATCAGTCTCAGTGGGTGGGGCCAAGGATGTTTCAGCTGAGCCTACAATATTGCTGCCGCTGTTTTCTAAAGAAGCCGCTCTGATATGTGGAAAGTTCTCATCAAATCGCATTTCTGCTTTATCCGGGCAGTTTTTTGCCTGATGGCCCTCCATTTTACAAACGAAACATTTTATTGAATCATTAGAAAAAAAAAATCCAAAACGAGAAACCATCAGTAACAAACCGGTGCAAAGCAGGAATTTTTTCCTCGTCTTCCGGTCTAATGTAAACTTGTCTTCTGAAGCAGAAGGCGTGACCATATTTTTCATCTCCGAGGCCAGCTCTTTGATACGAGGCACGAGATGCTAGGGTAACGCCATGTTTCTTTAGAATATCCTCTATTTCATCATGACTTACAAATGGATGAACATTAGAGATAATTATTCGTTTATTGCGAGATATCAACGGTCGGATTTGTAGGATGCTATCCGCAATGTTTACCTGCTTGTGTACATTGATGAGGTCGTCCGCTAGGGCTTTGCTCGATAAATAAATACAGATTCTGTGATTAGAAATTTTGGAGATAAATCGAACTGCTTCGGGCCCTACTTTGTCACCAATTGCTCTGGCGTACTCGACTATAGGAACGTTTTCTATTGCGTCAATTATTATCGCCTGTTCTTTTGTGGGAAATAGTTCGGGTTGGGAAGCAGATGCATAGGAACGTTTAGCCATTTTCAGAGTGGGTTTCCCTGTACTCAGAGAAGTACCCAAAAAAAGAAATATAGGTAGAAGGTGCAACTAAGCGCACCTAAAACCATGCACAAATTCACTCACCAAATTGAAAACGCACTAAACTCGCGATCACATTTACGAAAATAAACAAACTAGCGTACTTGCTTACTATGCTCGCAAAAGACGTCCGTCTCGTGCGAGCTCTCGTACGAGAATCCCCCAGCAACACATTTCCGCTGTAAACACCCATGCCAAATAGTATCGCCTCCTTTCTCTTTCTCTTCCTCTCTCCCTCTCTCTCTCGTTCTTTTCCTCCCTCTCCCTCGCGTACTCTCTATTTATACATTTAATCACACGTCTTTCAAATATCAGAATTTCAGCTACGAAAGAAATGAAATCCATTCTTTGCCAAATGTTTTTTTCTGATCTTTCTTCCTCCCTCTCATTCTGTATTTTACCATTTCTCTCTTTCTCTCTCTCTCTCTCTCTCTCTCTCTCTCTCTCTCTCTCACACTACTTACGCACGCCCCATTTCTCACACATTTACCCATCCGTTTTTCAAATTACAGAATTTCAGCCACGAAAAAAGTGAAATCAATTCTTTCGCCAAACATTTTCTTCTAATCTTTCTTTCTTTTACATTCTCACCTAATACCATTGCTCCTTCTCTCTCTATATATCGCTCTCCCTTTCCCTCTTTCTCCATCACTACTCGTTTTTTCTTGAATCAACTAAATTTCATCAGCATCAAAATTAATTGATCAAACTTATGTACGGAAAATATGAATTGTGTTGCAAACATAAAAGCATATGAAACTGGTGAATGGAAGCTCCAGAACATATAACTAGTAATAGTGCTAAAAACCTATTTGGCGGGCTATGATGAATGGTCTCAATTTTTAATAAAGCTTATTGATTAATAAATCTCTTGTTCTGAATGAACACTGACTTCTCCACATATTCAATATTAATTTTTTCAAACTACGGAAAGAAACTAATATGTTCCTTAAAGAGTTGAATTCGATCTACTGATTATTACTTATATTACTGACAACATATAATTAGATCCAATGTGTGTACGTTCAATACTCACAATGCACGATGCGCCCATCAATTACTTCGTTTGAACGAGAATCACCAAAAATTTATTTTTCTTGTAGTTTTTTTCCGTGTTTTGAAGTGATTATTACTCACACAACTTGCAATGTATAATTCGATCCACTAATTATTTACCCTGTATAATCCGAGCACTGATCACAACGTGAATGATTAAAAGATGATTTTTTCTGGTAATTGTTTTTCGTGTTTTGAAGTGAGTTTATGTGGGTAATTAAAAGGGGCCCGCCAAATCAGTTTTTAACAGTATTACTAGTTGTATGTTCTGAAGCTTCCATTCACTAGTTTCATATGCTTTTATGTTTGCAGCACAATTCATATTTTCCGTACAGGCGTTTGATCAATTAATTTTGATGCTGATGAAATTTAGTTGATTCAAGAAAAAACGAGTAGTGATGGAGAAAGAGGGAAAAGGAGAGCGATATATAGAGAGAGAAAGAGCAATGGTATTATATGGAGTGAGAATGAAAAAGAAAGAAAGATTAGAAGAAAATATTTGGCGAAAGAATTGATTTCACTTTTTTCGTGGCTGAAATTCTGTAATTTGAAAGACGGATGGGTAAATGTGTCGAAATGGGGCGTGCGTAAGTAGTGAGAGAGAGAGAGAGAGAGAAAAAGAGAGAAATGGTAATATACAGAATGAGAGGGAGGAAGAATGATCAGAAAAAACATTTGGCGAAAGAATGGATTTCATTTCTTTCGTAGCTGAAATTAAGGATATTTGAAAGACGTGTGATTAAATGTATAAATAGAGAGTACGTGAGGGGGAGGGAGGAAAAGAACGAGAGAGAGAGGGAGAGAGAGAGGGAGAGAGGAAGAGAAAGAGAAAGGAGGCGATAGTATTTGGCATACACTATTAACATCACATTGAGGTTACTTGACATTTCGTCTATCAGCTGTCAGTACTCGACCAACCAATCACAATGATCCTTCGGAAATGGATCTGATAGAAAGTGATTTTTCACTGAAACAAGCAGTTGAACGTATCCTGTGTCGTGAAAAATGGGATTGACCAATCCCAATCATCTTTTAAAAATGGGTCTGATAGAAAGTCGTTTCGACATAAAATGGTTAATCTCCGAGTCGAAAAATCTTAAAATCGATATCTCAGTAATTACTGGATCAATTTTATTGAAATTAAGACCATTGGATTCGTTATTTTTTTTTATTTTTTGGTCTTTTTTTAGACAGGTTTTGCATCATATTTTAAAGACATTAATAGATAGTATTCAGGCCACGCCTACTTTTCGCCGATGTTTCTGTTAAGATACTCGGCCGTCTTTCGTGACTGTATACACACTCTGTGTAAATGTATTTGTCACAAAACTCTGCCGAGTTTCTTGATGAACAAGAAGAGCAGGAGAAACAAGAGGAAAGGTGAGAACAGCAGGAAGAGCAAGAATGCCGTTTGATACGGCAGACAGGAGAGCAGGTGAGGTAAACTAAGGATATAAAGAAAAATAAGAAAAAAGTGAGCTATATGTATAGGAGGAATACCTGCTAACACACAACAGGTGTCGTAAGCAACTGTTCTGACAGCTCGTATGATTCGTATTAGGGGCAAATTTTGCCAACTGTACCAAATGAAAAAATTCATGTCATTAATTTTGTTTAAACTTCGTCTACTTATTGCTTTCATGGCTCACAATTTTAGTATCAAAGGATTTTCCTGTAACATTACTCATTCAAAAGTAAGAAATATTCAAAATTTGCCAATTTTGTTCTTTTTTCTTAAGTTCTTATTTGTTTATTAATCTATAAGTTTTATCACATTCAGTGTGGATTATCTTTCTTTAGGGATTTGATAGGTTTTTTTCCCGTACTTTCAGATAAACAATATGACTTTTCGCAAAAAAAATTATAAATGCAAAAAATTTGAAATTAAACCATTTTTTGCTTTTTTTAAACAATGTGTATGTTCTAATTTTCTTTTAAATAGGTTCAAATTAATGTTCAATCATCTATCTTTGTTATATAAAAATTTCAGAATGGGCGTACATATGGTGAAAAAGTATTTCACACTAGTATACCTAAGCGCACGCGGTCCTATTTGTGGAATAGTTATTACATCGTCACATGCATTTATATATAGATGATGCAAGTTGATGTGTTTAAAATAATGAGTCATAACAAAAAATTATATCAGTCAGATTATTGGAAAATGTATTTTAAATAGTTACATTGAAGTACAATTTTTTTTTTCTATTTCTCTGATTTTTTCGTTTTTGGAAACATTGCAGTATCTCGTGACGCAGAAAATGGTCGTACAATTAATGTCATCTCGGAAGTCGGAATAAAAGAGTGAAATTTCTGTGTGCCAGGCAACGTTTTTGCACTCTCGAATCTTTTTTTAAGAAACTTGGCAGTTTTTTCATAATCTTTAATCGAGCTAAAAAAACAACGGTTTCTTTCAAATTCGTCTTGGCCCACTGATAAAGAGCTTCAGGCGTCAAAATTTGACTTTTCGCCGATGCTTGTAGGCTCGCACGTGCTGCTAAACGCTTTAAATTTCCCCCGATTCCATCACACGGTCCTTTTCCATGGGCCATCGCATGGAAGTGCCACTCAGCCCGAATATTAAAATCTTTTTCGTGATACATAAGGTTTGAGAAATTGTGTTTATTTTTGAAATGCTGAGACGCTCCATCGGTGAAGTAATAAATTTTTTCACGCTTGTTATGCTTTTTCAAATATTTTATGATTATTTTCTGAAACTCATAAACAGCTACTGTATCGTGATTCAGGGAATCAGATATTATAGCAACACTGTCAAAATGCACATGGTTTACAACCTTATAATAAATACCAGTGGTAAATACTGTCGCCTGGTTATTGTTCAAATGGAACGCTTGAGCAGCTTTTTGAGCTACGAAAGCATAGTTTTCAGCGAAATCGCAAAGAATTAAGAATTCTCCATCTTTTAAATTATTTGTTAAATATTGTAGGAATAAAGATTGTTCGCGTGCAATAAATTAATGAGTTTTTAATTTTAAAATACGATTGCACAATTCATCGACAAAGTCATCTAAATCGGCAATTTCAGTACGTAAATTGCTACGGTCAGTTTGTTGCCAAATTTGGTACTCTACTCTATCAATGTAGTTTTCTTCTAGAATTGAATTCAGGTGATTCCGTAAAATTTCTGTACCTGGGCATGAATAGCAATCTTCTAAAAAACACTTAGGGCCAGGGTTTGCACATACTATCATTCTGATAGCATCACGATAAGTCCCAATAGGATCGCTTGAACCAGAGTTAGGTTTTCGATATTCAGTGCATCGAGCATTAAACGAACATTCTCATGATGCACACAAACGCATACAGTATGTGTTTCGCTAGCTCCAGCAAGTACGCAATTACGCGGTCTGAGTTGAGCAAATTTTAAAAGACTGATCTTAACATTAGAGTTTTGCTTTTTGAAATTGGAATACAACTCTGAAAGATTACATAAAATAAGCCGTTTTTGCACGTGCTCGCGGGAGCCATCGTTTTTCTTTAAAGAAAGGAAATCTTTTTCCCCCGATAACATATGACTATTGTCGTCATCATTATAAAAATCAAGAATTAATTTCTCAATATCAGCAGACAAACTTCTACCTTTCTTCGGTAATGGAGATGTTAAATTTCCATTCTCTTTCACTAACTGAATAGCTTTTCTAGCTTGACGTTCAGATGCACTAAACTCAGACGCCAGCTTTTTTCGCCCCCAATTTTTTGGTGCCAATGTCAGAAGTTGAATTTTCTCTGAAGCGTTCGTTGTTGTTTTATATTTTTCTTTAATTTGTTCAAACACCTGCACAGCTGAATAATGATGTTCAATTTCGCAAGTAAGTGTTTCTCCAGACAATTGAAAATTAACATCCATAACCTAAAAAATTACCCGTCAGTTTTGAACATTAATTTTCACCCATTTTAGTAAAAATAGTCGATACGTACATCGGGTACTGTTTGGCTAGGACAACTATCAGATGGGTCAAAATTTACTTTTGCGGGAACCACGTAAGCTTTCTTCCTACAGGGTCCACAAATTTTTGCATTATCCGGAACAGAAGAATCATCATAATTTTATTATGATCTTTGTGATAGAGATCAATCCTGTCTGCGAGAAAGCTTGGTGCTGGGAAAAGTTCATTAATTATAGACTCAACTTCATCTTTGTCAATGACTATGCGCACTGAACTTAGGTACAGTATCTTGTATGGCTTTCCTTAGGGATCATTTCCCAATGTATTTAGGAATGCCTTCCACTGCGTATCCTTACTTAGCTGGATGGCTTTCTTGACTTCAGATCTTACTTTTTTAGTCTCTATTAGTGCTTGAGTAGCCTCCTCAGACGGCCCTCGTCTTCTCAATCTTTGGAATCTAGCCCTGGCTATCTTGGTTGGAGGTTATTTTGATATTTCGTCTGGCAGCTGACAGACTCGACCAACCAATCACAATGATCCTTCAGAAATGGGTCGATGGAAAGTGATCTCTCACTGAAACGAGCATTTTAACGTATCCTCTGTCGTGAAAAATTGGATTGACCAATCTCAATGGTCTTTTAAAAATGGGTCTGATAGAAACTCTTTTCGACATAAAAAGGTTAATTTCTGAGTCGAAAAATCTTAAAATCGATATCTCAATAATTACTGGATCAATTTTAATGAAATTAGGACCGTTGAATTCGTTACTTTTTTTTCTGATTTTTCGGTCTTTTTTTTAGACAGGTTTTGCATCATATTTTTATGACATCAATAGATAGTATTTAGGCTACATCTACATTTCGCCGATATTTCTGTTAAGATACTCGGCCGTCTTTCGTGACTGTACGTACACACTCTGTGTAAATGTATTTGTCACGAAACTCTGTCGAGTTTCTTGATTATTGCTGAAGCTTTTTTATGAAGTGATCTTCCTTTTGCTTTTGAGCACGTCATTTTTTCCTTTTTTGATTGCATTGTATATACTGCCATTCTTTGAAAATTCCAACTATTTTTTTAATAATGTTACGAAAACCAGAAGTTGGTCTCTGTGAATTCTTCCAGCAATTTTGAACAATGCAAGCAGTTTTTGAGGCACTATCATGAATTTTAAGTTTTAAAACTTCATGATGATAGAAGAATGATGATAAAACTTCTCTGTTAGGCGGAAGTTTACGGTGTTTAATTTTTTCGATGGGAACACAAATTAAATAAATTTTTTCCATCTTCATATTGGCACTTTTGGTACAAAAACAAAAATGGAAAGCAACAAAATAAAATATTTCACGAACACAAAATAATAATTATTTATCACACTGCAATTAGGTTAACATTGGTTGTCACACAAACTATTATTAAAGATGATCCTGCCCCGCTTTCATCCGTTTTTATATTCTTCCTTTCGAGAAATTGACGATCAATGCTTCTGGATCTTTCAAAGCAACCTCTTTTGTTTAACTCCCAAGAAATCATTCTCACATAAAACAATATATATAAATGTATCTATTATTTATATATGACATAATGAAGTTGAATACTAGAGTACAGATTATACAATGCTTAAAATACATGCCCAATTTAAAATTGGATGGAGGGTTGGAGATGAAAGTTTGGAAATAAAATATCATTGGTAAAAATGTATATCTACGCAAATAATTATTTATAATTACTAAGTTAATGATGTCGCAGAACGTGGTGTAGCATTAATTGAAGACTACAATAAGTGTCTCACCAAAAATGAAGAGCAACTCCAATATTTGTTATTAATCGTCACTGAATATCGGAAAAAGTTCCCAAATTGTAATAAGAGTAATTTAATAAATGATTAATTACTTACATTAATGGTTTTTTAAAAACTCAGTGCAAGTCGAAAAATTAAATCAGTTCAAGGCTCGATTACAAAGAAACGACTCGTTCTACGTAAATTTACTAAGAGCGCTTTTTTGTAGAGCATTAAAATTCCTTTCTGAACATGAGGTGGTGAAAAATTTAAGATTAACTAATTCCGAGTTCTGTATAAAAAATACGATAGCTGCTTAAAAATCAATAATTACAATGATAGACCTCTTAACATCAATAGAGGAAAATTTAGAAATCCGAAATCCGAATTCGAATTTTTAGAGTCCGGGAAATTTTCCTCAGTAATCGACCTCTTTTTTTATGCAAAATTTTGTTATATATGTATTCAATATGACCCATTGTATCGCCGACCTCGTAGGTGGTCGATATATCGACCAGTCCCGGCACTAAGGTATACGAAAATTTCGAAAAATTTTTTTTATGGTTAAAATGAATATATTTGACTCAAAATGGATGGAGGAGGATAGTATACTGTCTGTAATATGAAAATTCATAATGATGTTCGAAATTTGCCAATCATTGCTTTTGAAGATGATAAAAAATAAAATGAACATTCGAATATTCTAAATTTTTCGAATGTAAGTTACTTCGGGCTCAAACTCGCTACTGCTCCAAACATCATTTTCCGCTATAATTATTATTGTGGATCATAATAATACTATGAAATTGAGAAGATACAGGAAAAAATCAAACTGGTCGATATTTCGACCGCTCCCGGTCTCTAAAGGTGAAGGGATCAAAATTTCAGGAAATTTTCTTTTCGTCATCATAAAAAATATTTTCATAGTACTGTTACAAAAAAATAGTTTTTTTCTTGGCCCAGTCTACTATACAGCCCTGCTATTTGAAAAGTTAGGAAAAATTTTCCTGTGTCCGTAGACTTCTTTGAAAAAACGGAAAATTTTGAAAAAATTTTCGTTGCACTTTATTGCAAAATTCCATCTGGAAGAGTACATGAAGAAAATTTTCTGACCTAGTAATCTGAAATTAGAAATTTCAAGCTTTAAAATGATTTTTCTTAGAGCTCAATCCAATTATTTTTAACAAAGTTACAGTCGGTTGAAAAACACATAAAAATTAAGAAAATTTTTCTGCTCGATTAATTTTTTGGCTGAGTGTTTATATATGAACTAAAATTAAAAAATAAGTTAAAGAAACGTTATAGAAAATACGTTATCTATGAACCATTATATGTAATTATTAACGTTGATAATTTTAACGTAAAATCAATGTGTATGTTGCTATGAGAAGCGACGTCCTTTCTATGGCGACTTTTTTTTGGTCGTTTCTTACGTTGCGTGTATAGGTGAGTGTTTGGCACACTCAAATCTCGATGGTTTCCATAAAAACTTCGGTTGGCAGGCCGAGTTCTCCCGATTAAGAGCCGAACAATTACACTGACTACTTTAGTCTCACTGTGAACATCGCGAGAGTTCGAATTGCAGTTAATTATAGTGCAAATACAAGTGTTTTCCATTTTCTCACAGTAAGTAATATCGCTCTTTTCCTCCCTCCCCCTCGCGTACCTTTTATCTATACATTCATTCAATCGTCTTTCAAATATCAGAATTTCAGCTGCGAAAGAAATGAAATCCATTCTTTCGCCAAATGTGTTTTTCTTATCTTTCTTCCTCACTCTCTTCCGTATATTACCATTTCTCTCTTTCTTTCTTTCTCTTTCTCTCTCTCTCTCTCTCTCTCTCTCTCTCTCTCTTCCTCATTGATCATGCACGTCCCATTTGTACTCATGTACTCACTCGTCTTTCAAATATCAGAATTTCAGCTACGAAAGAAATGAAATCAATTCTTTCGCAAAACATTTTCTTCTGATGTTTCTTTTTTTCTCACTCTCACACTATATAATACCATTTCTCTTTCTCTCTCTATATATCGCTCTCCCTCTCCCTCTTTCTTCCTCACTAT
>NCVS01002638.1:0-25790 GCA_003055095.1 Goniozus legneri
GGGGGAGGGAAGGGAGGAGTATTAGAGAAAAATAATCTTTGGGGAAAGAATTGATTTCAATTATTTCGCATCTCGAATTTCTGGTTGCATAAACCGAAAACGCAACTTCCACTTTTCCCACTTTTCCCCCTCCATTTTTATAATCTATCATGCACCTCGTCCGACTGAACTACAGAACCCTCTTTGAGTAACACCAAAACGAAAACTGACACTTTTATACCACTTCCCCCACTACCGACCAAACACATTGGCGCCAATGCGCACTCCCATCTCATTGAACAACCCTACAAGAGTGGGAATAAACGCAATACGCAGAATCCCTGGCTACTGGATATATAAAAGGAACCCCAAAACTCGACCACACATCATTTTCCATCGACAACTCGAACACGCAACACATGATCAACAAAATGGAACAATCAGAAGAAACAAATAAAAATTCACCACTGACACCTCCTACGAAACCACATCGTCCTCCAAATCAGCCCTACCATCATCACTGCAAAACTCATCACGCAAAACATTCACATTAAAACTACCAAGCACAATTTCGAAACGATTACACCAACGAGCAACAACAATTCAACGCCACCCTACAAAGAATCACCCAACTCCTCGCAAATATCAAAAACCATCATCCACACAACGAAAGAAAAAGGTACATACATACCTTTACAATTATTTTTATTTTTTACTTTTTTACTCTTTTACTCTCTTCCTTTTTCTTTATTTCTTAATTGCTTCCTATACTTCGACGCAAAACTCTACCCAATTTCCATATACACATAAACACATATATACAGATAATTAACATCAAACAAAATTCAACAATTAACAAATAATTTATATACTCGAACCAAACTTTACATAACAAATACTACAAAATACATTTGCTCACACGATTCGCAACCTACTATACCAAACCATTGAACAATTACTTTTACAAACGAATAACAAACACTCTTTACCAACCGTTTTACTTTTCTAAAAGTCAACCACTTAACATATCATTTTATCAAACGATTGTTTTCTTCTTTCATCCAACAAAACACCACAACTACGGATAACACCACTAATACAAACCTCAACGATAAGAACAACTACAACAACGACAACAACAATACAACATCCAACGACACCAACAATACAACATCCAACGACAACCCCGACACTTCACAAAGTATTACAAGACAAGACAGCGGATACTGCACACCACACGAAGACGATAATAACAACACCATTACCACCACCAACAATACAAATAAAACGAACAAACGTAAACGAAAAGGTACCATATTTTTCATCACACTCTCAAGTCCTACCATCAATGAAAATACGAAACAACAACTATTAGACAAAGTTATCGATCAAGTCACGAGCTACTGTATAACATTAGAAACCTGCAATCAACCATAGGAAGACGGAACTAAAGGTTATCACTTGCATGCCTACCTCGAATATAAAATTCCCAACTTTGTCGATAACATACGAAAAGCAATAATCGATTATTTTCCCAACATGAAATACGATATACAACCCGCCAAATCTACAAAATCGGTACTCATTTACATCACGAAAGAAGATTTGAAACCGCTCACTAATATTAAAATATCGAATCTTTCTTTCCGAATACAATTAATTGACTACATAACAAAAACTGACACATTCAAACCTTACGAACCATTCGTCGCTATTCACCGTCAATACGCAAAATACATAGAATTATGTTTTTATGAATATAAATCACACCTACAAAAGATAATCACAAAAAAATTAACACCTATTACACACGCATACGATAATTGGACAAAATTCGTAGCATATTGGTGGAACAAATGGAGCAATAATTTTACATATCGCAGACCCATTCTTTACCTACACGGACCACCGCGAACAGGCAAAACAATACTAATCGAAGAAACTATTCAAGAAACAAATATGAAATACGTCTTCCAACCATCCATTGGTCCATTTTTTATGGACGGATACAATCCCGACGTACATATAATAATTTTATTCGAAGAATTTCACTTCGACAAACACTTGTTGAGCCACTATAAAAGATTATTTGAAGGTAGAACTTACCAATATCCTCGCAAAGGCAAATCACCAATTGCAATTGAACATCACGGACCAATACTAATAATAAGCAATGAACCACCGAACACAGAACCGGCATTTTACGACAGACTATTTATAATACATGCAACCACTCCATACTGGCTAGACGAATCAATTGAAATACCAATAATTTCCACCGAAGACAATGACACAAACCTCGAAAACAGAAAACCAATACTACGATTACAACCAACCGATACCACCAATAATAATGAATCAAACAGCATCGACACTGCAACTCCTTCCACCTCCAATTCAATATTAAATACCGAGGACAATCAACAAAACTCTGAAAACATTATAAAACAAGCATTAGAAAACACACACTCACTTAATACTATACCATACTGCACAGCAAAACCAAATTAACTTTTGAATACCATACAGAAAATATCCAACTAATGAATCATAGATATACCAAACGAATAATTAAACGCTAAACCATCCATTATAACATACACATAATCAACCTCTTACATCATGAATGTAACATATACATCATCAAACATGTAACAAAAAATTATACATTTTCAATAAACAAACTCATATTATCACATTCAATTTATCCCCAAAATTGAATAGACCATTTCATCACCTTTCAAAACATCCATTCAACCAACCAATTATTCTAACTTTTTTTTTTTATAACAATTGTAAAAATACTTTACCAAACCAATAAACAAACACTTCCTACAACTAACGACTCGGTATTACTGCTAACAAACAGTCACTAATTCAAACCTTCAATTACTTGATGCACTATTTTCTCAAACACTTAATGCTTCATTTCATCAAACAAACATCATTTACTTGATTCATCGTTTCGTAAAACAATTGATGCTTCATCTCATCAAACAAAACATCAACCTTTTATTTAATAGAAAAATACTGTAAAAATAAATATATACAAAAACCAATTCGACCACACAAAAACACATCCCAGAATATACATCATACACTGTTTCACAAAATCAAAAAATTTATTTTCAATAACATTTTCCACAAATACATATCATTGTATAATACAATTCATAAACCTATGCAAAAAAAACTACAAACAAACAAAAAAATACAAACAATTATTTTTCACTTTCACCCCTAACAGAATCACACTTCGGTTCCACACAATCCCTCAAAATATGTTCCAATACATGATCATTAGCAAACATCTTATAATGTTTATCAAAAGGCCACAAGGATCGATTTTTCCTTGGACTACCTTCTTCCGTGAAAACATACTTATATTCCACACCATTATCACCCCGCCGTGACTATAAACACACCAAAAATAATATCAATTAATATAACACTGTCCATCTACAATACAAATCTACATTTAACAATATAAATCCTTACATTAGCACATTCTCCATCCAAACTTCCTTCCGATTTACAAGATGGTGAAACACTATTCCATTCAGGCGTCAAACAATCATCCACCACGTCATCATTCTCAACTTTGATCACAACAGTCCTGTCCATATGATTCGTATGTTCTCTAATCTACAATTAAAATCCAAAGCAAACATAAAAACTTTATACACACTTACAACACTAATTTACATTATCGACAATACCCAATAAATTACAAAACAATCATACAAACCACTATTTCTTTTTTGATACTGGACTCAACGACAACACTACTCCCTTCAATATCATCATCCCCAGTACCATACCCCTTTCTCTCAGTCACTTCCATCATTTCTAGCATAAAAACACAGAATTCAATACACTTTATGAATAAAATAACAAAATCATACACATACATAATAAAGTAAACATATAAACGAACAATATAATACATTTCTTGCCAACCGATTGATAAAATATTAAACACTGTCTTTCTTCTATAACATATAACTAACCGATTGACAAAATTTTATAGATTAACACATAATCAACCGATTAACCAAATCTTATACAATATCGTACGATCAACCGATTGACAAAATTTTATAGATTGACACATGATCAACCGATTAACCAAATCTTATACAATATCGTACGATCAACCGATTGACAAAATTTTATAGATTAACACATGATCAACCGATTAACCACATCTTATACAATATCGTACGATCAATCGATTGACAGAATCTTCTAGATTAACTCCTAATCAACCAATAGACAAAATCTTTAAGAACGTCCTAATCGTATCACTAAAAACACATACAATCAAATAAATAAATCAAACGACAATTTATTTACCAACGCACCACTTCAACGAATATATACCATATTTTTTATTACAAAAATCAACAACAATAACAACTCATCTAACATACTATTCTCTTAATTCAATCACATTCGAAACAGATGACAAAATAAATTTTCTACATAAAAAATTTTCAAATTCACCAAACAAATTCTACAACCATCAATAAAACAATACAAAATAAAATTACACACTTAACGATGAATTTTCTGATTCACAAACAGACAAAACATCATCCAAAATAGAATCATCCGCAAAAATTTCGCTTCCCGGTACATCCCACCAAACGTTTGTATCATCGCTTGACCACTTCTCAACATCACAACCCGAAACACCATCATGCTCACAACAGCTATTGCACCCAACCCCATCCAACAAGCTGTCAGCCCACGAAACCTGAAAAATAAATAAAAAAACCTTTTCACCTCTCATTCACTATACATACTAATACAATTTCACATTACTACTTACCGAACTGTCATTATCAAACGAAAACAAATCCGAAGAAATACTACAGGTATCATCATGATTCTCCTCCTCCTGCCCGACTCCTCCTCCTTCAGCTTTTACAGTTCCTACCGACCGACTGCTCACATCGAACTTCTCCTTAAAATTTTTAAAACAAAACACAAATAAATAAAAAATTGCAATCACACACACTATACTACTTACATCATTGCATACACCGGAAACGCAACTTCCACTTTTCAAACTATTGCACTCTTCCTCCATTTTTATAATCTATAATACACCTCGTCCGACTGAACTACAGAACCCTCTTTGAGTAACACCAAAACGAGAACTGACACTTTTATACCACTTCCCCCACCACCGACCAAACATATTGGCGCCAATGCGCACTCCCATCTCATTGGACAACGCTACAAGAGTGGGAATAAACGCAATACGCAGAATCCCTGGCTACTGGATATAAAAGGAACCCCAAAACTCGACCACACATCATTTTCCATCGACAACTCGAACACGCAACACATGATCTACAAAAAGGAACAATCAGAAGAAACAAATAAAAATTCACCACTGACACCTACAAAAACGACATCGTCCTCCAAATCAGCCCTACCATCATCACTGCAAAACTCATCACGCAAAACATTCACATTAAAACTACCAAGCACAATTTCGAAACGATTACAACAACGAGCAACAACAATTCAACGACACCCCACAAAGAATCACCCAACTCCTCGCAAATATCAAAAACCATCATCCACACAACGAAAGAAAAAGGTATATATATACCTTTACAATTATTTTTACTTTTTACTTTTTTACTCTTTTACTCTCTTCCTTTTTCTTTATTTTTTAATTGCTTCCTATACTTCGACGCAAAACTCTACCCAATTTCCATATATACATAAACACATATATACAGATAATTAACATCAAACAAAATTCAACAATTAACAAATAATTTATATACTCGAACCACACTTTACATAACAAATACTATAAAATACATTTGCTCACACGATTCTCAAACTACTATACCAAGCCATTCAACAATTACTTTTACAAAGAAATAACAAACACTCTTTACAAACCGTTTCATTTTTCTAAAAGTCAATCGCTTAACATATCATTTTATCAAACGATTGTTTTCTTATTTCACCAAAAAGAACACCACACCCACTTAATCGATTATTTCATCAAACACTTGATGCTCCATTTCATCAAACAAACCATCAACCTCTTATCTAATAAAAAAATACTGTAAAAATAGATATCTACACAAACCGATTCAACCACACAAAAACACATCCCACAATTTTGATCACACAATATTTCACAAAACCCAAAACCATAAAAAAATCATTTCATACCCTAACATATTAATATTATCACTATTATTACTAAAATTAGACAGTAAATATCAATCATATAACATGAATAGTCAATAACAATTCTTACCTTCACCCAAACAATCAATACACAAATCATTCAACCAAACAAACATTTATTATAACACAATAATATTCATACAATACAATAAAACTAATACTAAAAATCCAAACTTCCCACCAATTTTTATAACACTGAAACATCCATTACCATATTTTCCGAACTTACCATTAATCGATAACAAAACCACTCACAATAAAACCATTCACCGCCACCAGATGGAACTGCGAAAAACATTACCTCTACCATCACAAGCAATGATATAACCCAATTCCGCGTGAACCATTCAACGACACACAACGAATGTACGCAAACACTATTTACGCACAAAACCACAACCCTACAACTATAAATAAATCAAAAATTATCAGAACTACTACAAGCCATACACCAATGAGAAAACGTAAATACATCTTACTTTAATTATATCTTATTATACTCTACTTAACTTTATACATTTTTATACCTAACCTTCACAGCCGCAACACCACACCACAGACATAAATGGACACTAGAAAAAGACAAACAACGACCTACATTGTTACCAATAAATACAGACAAACTTCCATACATAAATCCAGGAGAGGATTGTAAGTAATCACCACTATTATGAAACACCAACGTACACTTTTCTCACTATATTCATTTTCCCATACAGTATTCGCAACCATAACAACAGAAGATATACAAGACATGAAATATATCCTCACCCATTACTCACAAATGGGATATCCTACGAAAACACACCACAAAACAATCTTAGAAAATGAATACTACATATGCAGTCTTACATGGTGCGAAGCAATCTACGAATACTGGTTCCACTCCACATCAACTAAGTAAACAACAATAAATAACCAACTCACAATACAATATCAAAATTAATAAAATAAATTGATCACTATCATTTTTCAGAAAAAACAACACAATACCGAACACCCCTACATACTACAAAAAAATAAGACATTGGTACAACAAATTAGGACATTCATCTCCAAAGAAACGACACACATACCAATGTTACGAATGTCAAAACAACAAAAAACTACCTCAGCTAGTAAGTTATTACATCCATATCATCCATATCAACTCATTTATTATATTCGTAAACATATAACCAAACTATCGAAAACCTGATCAAACAATTAACCAAACCACTTAACA
Source organism: Goniozus legneri (assembly GCA_003055095.1). Taxonomy (NCBI): domain Eukaryota; kingdom Metazoa; phylum Arthropoda; class Insecta; order Hymenoptera; family Bethylidae; genus Goniozus; species Goniozus legneri. Next base: position 7,430 of record NCVS01002638.1, read on the forward strand.
ACAACACAAACAAAATTCCTTACAAACTAATAAAACTTAGACACCAACTACCAAACACTTCTACATCTCCAGACAATACACATTTATACACACACTCAAACACCCAATAACATAACTACACCTATTAAAAACATAAACGATAACAATTCAATAATATGATATTAATTCTATTCACAAAATACTATCCTACATACAAAAACATTTATTCAATGAATCATTAAATTAATCAACTAACATATACCTTTAGCAAAAATATTTTATTTCATTTAAACAACAAATTACTAATCAATCAACCATTTAATTAAACTATTCACCAAACACATCTCTCCTTCACTCACACTCTCAACACAAAACCACACATTATTACTCGCCAATTACTGTAATATAACATACTACAACTATACCTCTATTTTACAGATGAACATTATAACAGCCTACAAAAGACATATCCCAACATTCTGGAGATACCAGTTCCGAACAGCCGTATTTAACAAATCAACCAAAATCAATTAGTCACAAATAAGAAAACAAAGAATATTATCAGATACCCCAATCACTCACAAATATTCATTCAACAACCACACTACAAATCACAAAAACAATATACGAAAAATTACATTACAAAACAAATACAACCAACACTGTTCAACATGCGCATGTAAAACAGTAAGTAATCAATCAACAACTATATAAATTACAACTTACACATGACATTTACTTACAATTTTCAAACTACCGACCAAACATTTTACAAAACAATAAAACACACAAAACATATAACAAATAATTACTTCTTCTCTAACATAACAATAAAATTATATATACATACTCTTACTATTTACCATCTTTCACTCTTACAGATCAAACAAAACCGGAACAAATCACAAACAAATCATAAACAGATCAAAAACTCAAATGCAACATCCTATTCATCCGATGCCACCACAATAGAATTAGATCATTATCCAACAAATTCCACAAATCAGGTAAACATTCACTCTTACACCATTATATATTATTACATATACATAATACAGAAAATATAAAATTTTAACAAAACTTATATTTTTAAACTTACCTCATAGTACAATCGACACCAGAATCAACTTAACAGAATCAACCATGCCGACAATTTCACCAAATCGAAAAAAGAAGCAACAACGGAATGGATAAAAAAACTAATACTTTTCATCTTCAAATACAGTCAAAATTAGAAGAAAAAGCAAACACGCACTCACCACTATTATCACTGTTCTCCGACCAATCAACAGATTCATACGCACTGCACATAACATCAGAATCTAATTTGGAACAAACACCATAATCACTGCAATCAGCAACACTACGTAACATCACACATGAAAAATAATATAACATTCATTATATCCAACCACAGACTAATTCAATGAAATAAAATATATATAACATTATTCATTTATAATTAATCTCAACATACCCTAACAAAAAAAATACTCAATACTTCCTACTATCCGACCACACCCCTCCCAATCAAATAACCAACTACACATATACAACAAAAAACTATCATAATTTATAATAAAAACAATCCATAATCATGACTACCAAAAAAATATTACCATTAAAAAATTAATGATTCAATCTAACATTTGACCAAACGTTTGATGAAACGTTTCTTGATATCATGTGTCACACATTTAATCAAACGTTTGATAGAATGTTTCTCGAAATCATGTGTCAAACATTTGACCAACCATTCAACACATACAAACCGAACACAATCCCATACATACCGACAACAGAAAAAAAATGAGAAGTATCACACCACATCAAATTACTCCACCAAAACCCACAGCATCGGTACCCCGATCATCTAAGATCCATAATTCTCAAAATGAACCATCCCGATTTTGACGATGTACTCTGGAAACCGAACCGACCGGGCGGTATACGAAAACCCGAATATCGGGGATATCGAGATGAAACGAAAATTGGAACATACGTGGGAACTCACTACAAGACTCTACGCGAAATTTCAGCCACCCAGGAGCAACCTACGATTTTTTACAGCGTCTCCAATATTCCGGTCAAACGTTTGACGAACCGTTCGACGCGACCGAAGAGCATCATTTCCGTACGTCAGGACGACGCGAATCGAGCAGAAAATGGCTAGACAACGTTCGAATGATCCGACAGTACGTGCAAGATCGTTGCCCAGATCGGCGAACATCGACAATCCGAAAATCGTACATCCCGATTTTGACGATGTACTCTGGAAACCGTACCGACCGGGCGGCATACGAAAACACGAATATCGGGAAAATCGAAACAAACGCTTGACACAACGTTTGACAAAACGTTTGTCAATACCATCAAATACCACTTTCCAAACATCTAAACGACCCATCCAAAACAAGAATAAAAGTAAATTGTGGTCAATCATTTACTACATTAATTGCTTCACTGTATACAAAATATCTATTTATTTCTTGATTAAAATATTACGAAAAAACGAAAATCATATATGAACACAATATGTCAACAAAATACTATATATATACAATATATACTGATATAAAACTTTTTTGATAGAAAAAAATACAATTAACGGATTCTATTTATTTATTCGAACCGGTTTCCTCTTTCTTAATCGCTTCGCGATTGGAGTGACGACTCGATCTTCCTGTATCTCTAAATTCACTGTCCTCCCATTATTCTCCTCCGTAGTCTTCTCTGTCGTAACGCTTTCACTGTTTCGGATGTCAACATTCTGCAACAAACCAAAATACGAATAAATTCTCAAATTATTCCTAAACTACACTAACACTAACTACAAAATAAACCACCAATACGTACTTTAGACACACACGAATCACACGACTCCGAAGATCCATTCAGCAATTCATCCTCCTACAATCATAAAATTTACAGATTTAAAAACATAAACTACCAGAAACAATAACCACTCAACCAGTTTGTCAACCAGTTTCTCAATCAGTGTTATTTACTTATATTAACAACCGATTGACAAACTAATTAACACATACTGCTCACTAAATATAAAAAATACTACACTTACATCAATTTCACCACTACCAACCGATCCACCCTCTAATTCGTCAACAATTTTACGTTGCTTGTCCAACTCCTTTTCCTACAAAAAACAAAACAAATATCAATTAGCACAAATGAAAATAAATATGAGAAAATAGATGAAATTCTGAAAAAAAAACATCACAATCACATTCAAAATTATAAATTACAAAACGAAAAATACCATCACTTCGTTCTTATCAATTAAGGAATTGTTATTAACTATATCCTGACCGAACAAAGTTCGGCAAGCTTCAAACGCTTCTACAGATGTAATCGAATGATCAGATACAGATATGGACAGTGACAACAAATCAGAAACACGATTCTTCGTATCTTCATTAATAAGCACCTCACTTAACAATATTGGGGAACTCTAAAACACAGCATTCCGAATAAAAAACACTCCCACCCAGGGACACGACCATCAAATAATTAAACATGTAACATACAACTTACCACAGCTACAGGACAACAATCAGGCTCCTCCCGCGAACCGATCTGTTGAAAAAAAAAACTATTATTAGAAGACGACCCACAAGCCGTCAAACGATTGACAAAACGATCTCTCCTCCACTTACAGATTCATGATGCGCAGAACACTCGATTACGGGCGGCGACGATTCCACCCCTAACACCTCCACAGGCGGAGCACTCGAGACCGGCACCGCAACTCCAGCTACCACCTCCTTTTCGGACACTGAACCCTAAAAAACGAAAAAAAAATATTATTAGAAGACGACCCACAAACCGTCAAACGATTGACAAAACGATCTCTCATCCACTTACAGATTCATGATGCGCAGAACACTCGATTATGGGCGGCGACGATTCCACCCCTAACACCTCCACAGGCAGAGCACTCGAGACCGGCACCGTAACTCCAGCTACCACCTCCTTTTCGGACACTGAACCCTAAAAAACGAAAAAAAAATAATATTAGAAGACGACCCACCAGCCGTCAAACGATTGACAAAACCATCTCTCCTCTACTTACAGATTCAAGCTGTCCCGCCGACGACTGAAAGGTAGAAAAACATAATCAGAACAGAAACAAATAATAAAATATTAAATGAATACCCAAACAACTTACTCCACAAGAATCGGCAATCTTTTCCATTCCACGACTATCTTCAGTATGTAGATGAGAAAATTCTGTAAACAAAATAATACACATATATATATCCAGCACATACAATCATCGTATAAAAAAATTCCTTCCTATCACTCTCTTCACCATTGTTCTTACCGGGGAAAGACAATCCTTCGTCCACGATGACGGCACTAGTCTTCTTGCATAATGACGAAGACGCCTGCGGATGATAATTCTGCGAATCTATACAGGACAAAACTGATTGTCGGAAACGACGATTCCGTCTTTCCCACATACTGATATCGCGACATAATTTTCGCGGAATGCGATCCAGATGGATAGAATTGCTCTGTAAACAAAATCCATTGTCAAACGTTTAACCAAAAGTTAAAAATACAAATAAAATATACATTTTGTAATAAAATACTTACTACGCTACTACCACTGATAACCGAAGATGACTCTTCGCTCATGCCTACACTCCTCTCCTTCCTACTCCTCCGACTCACATTCCCCGAAGAGTCACTAGAATCCTCCCTGTAAAAGGACATTTTCTTCGCTCGACGATCCCTTCGTCGAGTTACTAACGCGGGTTCTTTGTCGTCGATATTCAGGTCATCGTTTGTTTTCTGAAACAAAATATATATTCATAAATAAATATTATAAACTAAATACACGGTAACAACATTATTTAAAACTATTTTCTTACCACTACGCAACGACACGTTTCGCAATGGCCGACAAAATTACGATTCTTCAGACTGAATATTTTTGATTTTTTCGATACCGATGGTACAACGTCCATGGTATCGTTTTCGCACTCGATATCCGAATCAACATGAGCCTCCACACTACGCTTCATCACCTCCCGCCCCCTTTTTCGATACCGCTTGTTCTTCTCCTCCATCACGTCGTTTAATAGGCGATCCTTTCGCACTTGAGCCCAGTCAATTGGTATATTATCATCTTTCACGGCTGTTCTAAACTGATATCTCCAGTACGTGGCAATATTCCGCCGATACGCCACCACAATATTCATCTATAAAACAACATATGAATCAATTAACGAAACGATTACCAAACTATTACACTTTACATATAGATCTTTCAACCTTTAGCAAATCATCTTACGAGTGATGAAAGACAAAAACTCAAAAAACAAAAAAAATATCACAAGCTTGAAAACAAAAATCAAACGAAATTTCAATTAGAAAACTAATTATCGATTCAACAGTAGTTTTTTTTTCTTCAAACATTTGACCAAACGTATTCGTCAATCATTCGATTTTTCATCTTGGTCAAATGTTTGATGAAAAAAAAAAACTACTGTTCAATTGATAATTAGTTTTCTAATTGAGAATTCGTTTAATTTTCGTTTCCAAACCAGTGTTATGTTCTTTATTCGTTTGAGTTTCTATCTTTCACCACTCGTAAAATCAAACGGCAAAAATCAAGGTCAAACAAATAAACAAAGTATCAATAACTTCAAGACAACGAAGAAAACAAAATTTGAATCAAAAAGTTACCTCTCTATTGAACAGTAGTCTTTTTATTAAGCGTTTGACCACACGTTCAATTTTTCAATTGATCAAACATTTAAAGAAAAATAAACTACTATTCAATAGAGAGATAATCAAATTTTGTTTTATTTTTTAAAAATGAAATAAAAAGAAAGAACTCACCAACATCTGCAATATGCCATTATTACGCCTCTCGAAACACTCGTACACGTACTTCTTCTTGGCGCTCGGATAATAGCCGGAATTGTAAAATATGCCCACATTGCGATAGTACTTTTCCATATCACTCCTAATCTCTAATCTGTAAAACATAAAAAAAATCAAAATAAAAAAACCACATTAAACAAAAAAAAATAAAAACTTACTCATCAACAGGCGTTTGCTTTATATACTCATAAACTGCATCGCACCACCCAAGGGCACATACATAGTACCCCCCCCCCGCAACACAGCACCCGTTACACCCCTCTTTGCATATCCAATTCCAGTGACATATTTCAAATAATATTTCATATCCAGCACATCATCCTCCATTAATATCGAGAATACTAAAACAGAAATAGAAATAATTATAAACAAAAAATAACCATTGTAAATAAAACCAAAAATGATAAACACTCACATTCTTCACCTTCAAGGACGTCCGATGGAACTTCGTTATGATCACTAAACAGAAGATACGTTTTTTTTATGGATAACTTAGGAGGCGGCCTCTCCTTCTCCAGCACCCACTCGAACTTCGACCTGCCTAAAAACACAAAAAAATTCAAATATAAAAATATATTCAAATAAACAATAACAATACAAATTAACAATATACTTACTAGTCATCTCGCCTGAATACCGGACTACTTATCGTTAGCACACTCACTAAACACAACCAGGACACAACTAAATAGTACGCCACTTAACCGAAGACTACGACAAACGAATCACAAACAACTTTCGTTACGAAGTAAACACCACCTAGCGACGACAAACCGAACTTCATACACTCGTTACCGACCAAGAATCACCTCGCTACTATTACCAACACCAAACTCGATTACTTACTATCACGAAACAGACAAACAAAAAAACCCAAAAACGCCCACCATTACATCAGAATAACAACAATTTTAATTCACTTACAATTATTTCACCTATCAATACTACATTACACACTAAACCTCAAATATCGATTCTTTAACCAACCATTTGAAAATCCGTTTGAATGCAGGCCCGAAAATCGTACATCTCGTACAATCGTACACGAATATCGGGGATATCGAGATGAAACGAAAATTGGAACATACATGGGAACACACTACAAGACTCTACGCGAAATTTCAGCCACACAGGAGCAACCTACGATTTTTTACAGCGTCTCCAATATTCCGGTCAAACGTTTGACAAACCGTTCGACGCGACCGAAAAAATATCATTTCCGTACCTCGGGACGACACCAGTCGAGCAAAAAATGGCTAAACAGCGTTCGAATGATCCAATAGTACGTGCGAGATCGTTGCCCCGATCGGCAAACATCGAAAGTCCGAAAATCGTACATCTCGATTTTGACGATGTACTCTGGAAACCGAACCGACAGGGCAGTATACGAAAACACGAATATCGGGAAAATCGAAACGAAACGAAAATTGGAACATACGCGGGAACTCACTGCAAGACTCTACGCGAAATTTCAGGCCGCCAGGACCATCCCACGATTTTTTACAGCGTCTCCAATATTCCGGTCAAACGTTTGACGCGACCGAAAAAATATCATTTCCGTACCTCGGGACGATGCCAGTCGAGCAAAAAATGGCTAAACAGCGTTCGAATGATCCAATAGTACGTGCGAGATCGTTGCCCCGATCGGCAAACATCGAAAGTCCGAAAATCGTACATCTCGATTTTGACGATGTACTCTGGAAACCGAACCGACCGGGCAGTATACGAAAACACGAATATCGGGGAAATCGAGAGGAAACGAAAATTGGAACATACGTGGGAACTCACTACGAGACTCTACGCGAAATTTCAGCCCCCCAGGACCAACCTACGATTTTTTACAGCGTCTCCAATATTCCGGTCAAACGTTTGACAAACCGTTCGACGCGACCGAAAAGTATCATTTCCGTACCTCAGGACGACGCGAGTCGAGCAGAAAATGGCTAGACAGCATTCGAATGATCCAACAGTACGTGGGAGATCGTTGCCTCGATCGGCGAACATCGAAAGTCCGAAAATCGTACATCTCGATTTTGACGATGTACTCTGGAAACCGAACCAACCGGGCGGTATACGAAAACACGAATATCGTTGAAATCGAAACGAAACGAAAATTGGAACATACGTGGGAACTCACTACAAGACTCTACGCGAAATTTCAGCCTCCCAGGAGCAACCTACGATTTTTTACAGCGTCTCCAATATTCCGGTCAAACGTTTGACGAACCGTTCGACGACACCATGAAATACCCCTTTCCAACCATCTAAACGACCCATCCAAAACAAAAGTAAAGGTAAATTGCAATCAATCATTCAACACATTAATTACTTTACTGTCAACAAATGTCTTTCACTGTCAAAAAAAAAAAAACAACAACGATTTATACATTAATATAATAAACTATCTTTACAAAAACTTTTTCAAATAAACCAATACAATTAACAACTTTCATAATATTTTCCGCACCGGCTTCCTTTTTCGCAGTCTTTTAGCAATGGGAGTGATATTTTGAACTTTCTGTTCTTCGGAATTCTTTTTCCTCCCATCACTCTCCTCAGTACTCTTCTCTTTAGCTCTGCTATCAATGTTTCCGATATCAACATTCTGCAACAAACCAAAATACAAATAAATTCTCAAATTAATCCTAAACGACATAATATTATATAAACCTTTTCCACATTTCTAACACTAACTACAAAATAAACCACCAATACGTACTTTAGACATAGCCGAATCACACGACTCCGACGACCCTAATAACAATTCATCCTCCTTCAATCATAAAATTTACAAAGTTAAAAACATAAACTACCAAAAACAATAACCAGTCAACCAGTTTGTCAACCAGTGTTATTTACTCATATTAACAACCGATTGACAAACTAATTAACAACATACTGCTCAATAAATATAAAAAAATACTACACTTACGTCAATGCCACCACTAACTATTGACCCTCCATCCAATTCATCAGAATAACTACACTGCTTGTCAAAATCCTTTTGCTACAAAAAACAAATGTCGATTACCAAAAATCAAAATAAATATAACAAAATAGATAAAATTTTGAAAAAAAAAAATCACAAACACACATTCAACATTACAAATTACAAAACAAAAAATACCATCACTTCACTCTTATTGTTTAGTATGAAGGGGGCTTTATTTGGGTGTTTATCTTTTAATTTTAAGTTAATATTCTTTGATACGGGTGAGGGTTCTTAACGTTCGATTTGAGGCGTTAAGTATTTTCGCCTATTGTTCAAAATTAAGTTTGTGCCGAGTCACGCTGCGGTTTAGATTTTGATTTTGCTCGCGCTGGGCATTGACCCCGGTTTTCGGTGGCTGGCCGCGCGAGCTCTAGTTTAACGAACGTTAGAGTCAATTCGACCGCCGAGCTCTCAGCAGCGAAGTCCGAAGAGAGCACTTAAGTTCCTGTACTAAGTTTTGTACATTAAAATCGTGTGATCCACGAGTCTTATTTATAAAAGTGTTTCTGAGTTAAACCCTTCACGAGTTTTCCTTATATCGAGAGCGCGGTTTCTACGGAGCGGTTTTTTGGAGAGTTTGCGGGACAACGGTTCTTTTAGTCAACGGAAGTCAAGTGTGCAAGGCGCAATATACTCAACATAAGTTTTGGTCCTTCGAGCCGGATCCAAGGGCTCCGGCAATCCTTTTAAAATTTAAAGCGCCGAAATCATCGAAGAAAGTGCGAGAAAAGGAAAGAAGATCATAAGTGACAGTTGATGACGTCAGAAGGCCGTTGAACCGAACAGCTGAGCGGTGCGACAAGGAGAGCCAACAATAACAAGGACGGAGCGGCTCACAACAACAGAGCTCGGAGCGGCCGTTGGTGTTTACGGCGATACATCGTCTGTTTTTGTCTAACGTTTAGTCGTTGGACTTAGAATATTTTACTCTCGTCATCCGAGTCGAGGAATATCACCGCATACAAGTGCATCAAATATCAACGAGGATGTCCTTCCAGGAGTTGCTAATAGAGCAGCGCACGCTGTTTGAGCAAATAAGACGAGTTGTGCCAAACTATAAGAAGATCGGCAAGGAACATTTCACGGCCAGCAAGACGCAAATACGATTGAAGAAATTGCAATTGCTCTGGTCGTCTTGCTGCAGTCTCGAGGTGCGCATCTTGCACCTAGTCAGTGCGGACTCGTCACGGGAGAAGGACGAGTATTTCGTCAAGTCGGAGTTCCTGACAGCAGAGGCCGACTACGAGCACGCGGTGGATGCCCTGACGGACATTCTGGATGGCCAGGGAGCGACATCAGGAGCAGGCGGACAGGACCAGGGTCAACAGTCAACGTCGGCTATAACGGAGGGTCACGGAACATCTTCTTTCGTCCTGCCACGGATCACCATCCCGAAGTTTGGAGGAGAGGCCACGAAGTGGGAGTCTTTCCGCGATTCCTTCACGGCTCTGGTAGGACAGAATGTGTCGCTGTCTCAAGGTCAGAAACTCTATTTCCTAAAATCTTTTCTCGAGGGCAGCGCAGCTCTGTTAATCGAACATATTCAGGTGTCGGACGCCAACTACGCCGGTGCGTGGGAGGTTTTAACGGAAGAGTATAATAATCCGCGTTTATTGGTCGCCGCGCACATACACGCGTTTTTTAACATTTCGCCAATGAAAACTGAACAGGAGGCTGAGTTAAAGAATTTGCGCGATACAGTAAATTCATCGTTGGCGGCATTACGTAATCTTGGGCGCGCGGTCGATCAGTGGGATGATTTGCTTGTTTTTATTATTGTTCAGAAATTTAGTCCGCGTACGCGAACGGAATGGAATTTGAGCCTCGGGGCTTTGAATGTCCTTCTTTTAAACGACTCAAGGATTTTATTACAGAGCGAATTCGTGGTATTGCGGCTCCTGTTCAGTTCGAGGCAGATGTGCGCGGCATTAAAGTATCTGCGCCGAAGAGTCGCGCAATGACTCATGCGGTATTGGCGCGTGTGTGTCCTGACTGCTCAGGGCCGCACAATTTAATTTATTGTCCGGCGTATATGCGAAAATCGGTTGATGAGAGATTTAATCTGGCCAAGAGGCAGCGACTCTGTTTTAACTGTCTTCGGGCTGGCCATTTGCCTGCAAAGTGCCCGAGTGAGAATCGGTGCAGACGATGCCAGCGTTTGCATCACACCTCTTTGCATCGTCCTTCTCAGGACGATGCTAGCGTCGGGACGCGTGCAAAGGCTTTGGCTGCTGCAGCGAGCGCGGCTACCGCGAATGTGCTCACATCGGTGAGCACCGGAACCACTGCGTGCATGGAAGAGCCCTTGGCGGGGAAGTACTCGTTGGTGCAGTCGCGCAGCGATTTGTCGTGTCCAGGAACGGGAGTTCTTCTGGCTACAGCATACGTGCAATTTCGTACGCCAGAAGGTAGAGTTTTCCGTGCACGAGCGCTGATTGATCAGGGCTCGTCGCACAGCTTTATTGCGGAAGGTTTAGCGAGTCGGTTGCGTACTCGTCATAGTCGGGCTGACCTCGATATCTCTGTTTTCGGGAACAGTTCTATTTTGCGCTCTAAGCGTTACGTTCAGCTCTATCTTGAGTCTCGATCTGGCGGAGAGGGTAATCTCCTGCCTCTGAAGGCGTATGTCTTGAAGAATCTAACTAATTATGCGACTGCTGGTTCTTCACGTGAAGTTTTATTATGGCCTCATCTGCGAGGTTTGGAGTTCGCGGATACGGGTGTTTCGCCGCGAGAGCCGGTTGCTCTGTTGATCGGCGCTGATCTTTATGGTCAAATTTTACTGGGACCCATACAAAAGGGGCCTCCGGAAGCACCGGTGGCGCAACTGACGATTTTCGGGTGGATCGTCTCTGGGCCGACGATCGGCGGGGGAGAGAAGGCGGACTCTTGTTCGGCCGTTCATTGCGTCTCGGAGGTGAGCGAGGATTCTTTGTTGAAGCGTTTTTGGGAGTTAGAGGAAGTTTCGGTGACGAGTTTTCTCTCGGAGTAAGAGCGTCGTTGCGAGGAACATTTTGTTCGGACTCATGGTCGGGATGAGACGGGTCGGTATGTTGTGCGGCTTCCTTTTAAGAAGGATGAGTTTTCACTCGGCGAGAGCTTTGATATTGCTCGGAGGCGTTTGTTGCAGTGTGAGCGCAGGCTGTCGGGTGACTCTGAGCTGGCCCGCGCGTATTATGAGTTTTTGGATGAATATCGGTCGTTGGGACACATGGAGCTGGTGTCGGATGCGCCGAGAATTGCATGCCCGTTATATTTTCCGCATCACCCAGTGATCCGCGAGAGCAGTACGACTACGCGCGTTCGTGTCGTGTTTAATGCGTCAAGCGCGACGTCGAGTGGGGTTTCCCTGAATGATTTCTTGTCGGTCGGGCCTAAGCTTCAAAAGGATATTGGGATTATTTTGTCGGCTTGGCGCAAGCATAAATTCGTATACGTGGCGGATATCGAGAAGATGTTCCGGCAGATTCGGGTGCACAAGGATGATGTCGATTACCAGAGGATCGTTTGGAGACCGGTGCCCGGTGGGGAGATTGAGAGTTTTCGTCTAATGACCGTAACTTACGGAACTTCGTGTGCTCCGTATCTCGCGAATCGGGTGTTGTTGCGTTTGGCGGAGGACGAGTGCTCGAGTTTTCCCGAAGCAGCGGAAATCGTGCGTCGGTCGACATATGTAGATGATGTCTTGTTCGGGGGTGACTCGTGTGAGGGGACGCGGCATCTTCGTTCTCAATTAAACGAATTGTTCGCTCGTGGCGGGTTTTCGCTGCGCAAGTGGGCTTCTAATGATGCGAGTTTGTTGTCGGGGATTTCTATTGAAGGGTTTGATCTGGCGGTGGATCTGTCCGGTGAAGAGTCGGTCGCGTTAAAGATTTTGGGCATAACTTGGCTGCCGAAGGAAGACGCGTTTAGTTTCCGCGTTGGTGAGGTCCCGGAGTCGGGTAGTTCGAAGCGCGCGATTCTGTCACTTATAGCGCGACTGTATGATCCGTTGGGTTGGGTCGCGCCGGTTGTTGTTCGTGCAAAGATTTTAATGCAGGACCTTTGGATTTCGGGCGTTGGATGGGACGATGATGTGCCGGCGGACGTTTTGGTTGGGTGGCGAGCATATTGCGGGGACTTGCCGCGTTTAGCAGAGATTCGCATACCACGCTGGTTGGGCGTTTCTGAAGCGGGGCCTGCTCTCGAGTTTCACTGTTTCGCCGATGCGTCTCAGCGAGCATACGCTGCAGTTATTTACTTGCGCGTGTTGCATTCACCTTCGGAGGTGTCAGTTTTTTTGATTGCGGCCAAATCTAAGGTTGCTCCGATTAAGACGGTGGCTATTCCGCGCTTGGAGCTGTGCGGGATCGTGTTGCTCGCGCGTTTGTTAGCTCATATTCGGGTCTTGTTTGACTCTTATAAGGAGATTCCTGCATACGGCTGGTCGGACTCGTCTGTTGCTCTAGCCTGGATTACTCAGCATCCTTCACGGTGGAAGACGTTTGTCGCGAATCGAGTCTCGGAAGTACAAACTACGGTTCCTGGTGTACGATGGCGTCACGTGCCGTCTCAGGACAATCCGGCGGATTGTGCGTCGCGAGGAGTTTCTGTCGGTGAATTATGCGAGCATTCATTGTGGTGGTCCGGGCCCCCTTGGTTACGGGAGAACTCAGTCAGGTGGCCGCAGGGCTGCGGAGCCGAGGATGGGCCGGTCGCTGCGGATATCATTTCCTCGGAGTCGCGGGGTGCTGTCGTGTTGTTGGCACGCTCCGAGGAGCCGGACTGGGATCTATTGCATCGATTTTCCAGTTGGGGTAAATTATTGCGCGTGACCGCGCTGTTGTTTCGTTGGCTGAATCGGTATCGGCAGGTGAAGGCGTCCGGGGAAGTGACGCGACATTTTGCGGAAGAGATTCAGCAGTCGCGCGTTTTTTGGGTGCGATACGTGCAGAGAAGAGTTTTTAATTCTGAAATTCAGGCGCTCGGAGCTGGTGGTGCGTTGCCTCGATCGAGTCCTTTGATTGCACTGACTCCTTTTTTAGACGGATTAGGTCAGTTGCGTCTTGGCGGGCGGTTAGGAGCGTCGATGTTGCCATATGGGGAGCGTCATCCGTTGATTTTGCCCAGGCATCGGATATCTGAGCTAATTGTGGACCAGGCACATATGCGTGTGTTGCACGGTGGCTTACAGCTTACGCTGAGAGTTTTGCGGCAGACTTTTTGGATTCTGGGTGCGCGGAGCTTGGTTCGGTCCAGGATTCATCGTTGTGTGGTTTGCGTGCGAGAGCGGGCGGAGACGGCGAAGCAGCTGATGGGGGACCTGCCGTCACCACGAGTGCGTCCGTCGTTGCCGTTCGCGCACTGCGGAGTGGACTATGCGGGGCCATTCCAAGTGATACCATACGTTGGTCGTGGTCAGAAGTCTCGAAAATATTATGTGGCGATTTTTGTTTGTCTTTCGACTCGTGCTGTGCACATTGAGTACGTTGACGATTTAACTTCGGCCGGTTTTGAGGCCGCTTTTCGGCGTTTTGCGAGTCAGCGGGGTCTGCCGTCGGACGTCTACAGCGACAATGGGACTACGTTTCAGGGGGCAAATGCGGAGCTTCGGCGAGCTTTTCTTTCAGCTATGAAGGATCGGAACCTGCACGGGAGATTCGCGGTAGACGGCGTGCGATGGCATTTCATCCCTGCGTCGGCGCCTCATTTCGGAGGTTTGTGGGAAGCCGGCGTGAAAAGCTTCAAGCATCATCTTCGTCGTGTTGTCGGGGCGCATGTTTTGTCGCAGCTGGAGTTTGCGACTCTTGTTTGTGAAATCGAGGCGTGTTTGAATTCTCGTCCCATAGCGCCGTTGCATGATGATGCAGAGTCGTGTGGCGCGTTGACTCCTGGACATTTTCTAATAGGTCAGCCGTTAGTTGGGGTGCCAGAGAGGTCGGTTTTGGACCTGAACATTAATCGCCTTACGCGCTGGCAGAAAGTGCAGGCGATGCGCGAGCATTTTTGGAAGGCGTGGGTTCGTGATTATTTGCAGACTCTTCAGCAGCGCAGTAAATGGCGAGAGGCTTTCGATTCTGTTAGGGTCGGTGCGTTGGTTCTCATAAAGGATGAGAATCTTCCCCCCGCCAAGTGGTTATTAGCGAGGGTGATTGCGATTCACCCTGGAGCGGACGGCTTGGTTCGCGTCGTCACGCTCAAAACGGCGACCTCTGAATTTAAGAGGCTGATCGCCAAGATTTGTCCATTACCTATAGAGGTTTGTGAGACGACGTGCAAGCCATAGGAGTTTTGCACCTCGTCGGTTTGGGTATTACTTTATTTTGTTTATAAGAAGGTCTGTTGCGCTGTGCTAGCGCGCGCGTTTTCTTTTGTTATTCGCGAGTTTTGTTCGCGAAGTGCGTATGCGCTTTATATGGAATTTTTATACTTTTATTTTATGTTTATTTTAACTTATGCTTTTGTATTCTTCTACGGGTTTTTTTTTGTGTGAGCCTACTTCGTATTTCGTCCATGCTGGACGAGCCGGGCGGTATGTTTAGTATGAAGGGGGCTTTATTTGGGTGTTTATCTTTTAATTTTAAGTTAATATTCTTTGATACGGGTGAGGGTTCTTAACGTTCGATTTGAGGCGTTAAGTATTTTCGCCTATTGTTCAAAATTAAGTTTGTGCCGAGTCACGCTGCGGTTTAGATTTTGATTTTGCTCGCGCTGGGCATTGACCCCGGTTTTCGGTGGCTGGCCGCGCGAGCTCTAGTTTAACGAACGTTAGAGTCAATTCGACCGCCGAGCTCTCAGCAGCGATGTCCGAAGAGAGCACTTAAGTTCCTGTACTAAGTTTTGTACATTAAAATCGTGTGATCCACGAGTCTTATTTATAAAAGTGTTTCTGAGTTAAACCCTTCACGAGTTTTCCTTATATCGAGAGCGCGGTTTCTACGGAGCGGTTTTTTGGAAAGTTTGCGGGACAACGGTTCTTTTAGTCAACGGAAGTCAAGTGTGCAAGGC
This sequence comes from Goniozus legneri, assembly GCA_003055095.1. NCBI lineage: Eukaryota > Metazoa > Arthropoda > Insecta > Hymenoptera > Bethylidae > Goniozus > Goniozus legneri. Next base: position 23,301 of record NCVS01002638.1, read on the forward strand.
GCAATATACTCAACACTTATCGATATCAAAATTCAAAAGAACTTTATCAAAAGCGAACAAAGATTTACAAGCTTCAAACGCTTCTAAGGACGTTATTGAATTATCCGAAACGGATATAGAAACGGAAAAAGAATCAGAACTACGAATCTTCGTGTCTTCATTACGACTCACTTCATTTAATAATATTGGGGAACTCTAAAACACACCAATTCAAATAAAAAACACTCCTACCCAGGGACACGACCATCAATTAATCAAACATATAACACACAACTTACCACAGCTACAGGATTAATTTCCGACAAATTGAAAACAGACTCCTCCCGCGAAACGATCTGCTGAAAAAAAAAAACTATTATTATCAAACGATCCACAAGCCGTCAAACGATTATCAAAACGATCTACTTTACTTACAGATTCAAGATTGGCCGAAGACGAAGCCACGGGTATACTAGCCAACGATTCCACCCTAGTTGTATCCGAAGGACCAGCGAGCGCAGGCACCGCAGCCGACTCCTCTATAGAAATTGAATTCTAAAAAAAGAAAAAAAAACTATTATTATCAGACGATCCACAAGCCGTCAAGCGATTAACAAAACGATCTACTTTACTTACAGATTCACGATTGGCCGAAGACGAAGCCACGGGTATACTAGCCAACGATTCGGTTAAATGAGAGAATTCTGTAAACCAAATAACACAAATATATATATCCAGCACATACAATCGTCATATAAAAAAAATCCTCCCTATCACTCTCTTCCCATCGTTCTTACCAGGAAAAGACATTCCTTCATCTACACTAACAATACTGTTTTTACAGAAGGACGACGACGCCTGCGGATAACAAATGTCATCACGATTAACGCCGGACATTACTAATTGCCGGAAATGGGAATTTCTTTTCTCCCACGCACTAATGTCACGATACACTTTTTCTGGAAGACGGTTAACAAGAAAAGAGCTGCTCTGTAAACAAAATCCATTGTCAAACATTTGACCAAAAGTTAAAAATACAAATAAAATATACATCTTGTAATAAAATACTTACTGCACTACTGCCACTAATTACGGAAGATGATTCTTCGATATTATTTACACCTGACCCCGTTTTCTTCCGCCGACCGAGACTTTCTGTAGAATCACTAGATTCTTCTCTATATGACATGAGTTTTTTCGAACGACGATTACTTCGTCGACTTCTACCTTCATTTTTATTTTCCACAATACCGACGTCATCATTAGTTATCTAAAACAAAATATATATTCATAAGTCAATATTATAAAATAAAAAAAAATACAAAATAACAATATTATTTAAAAGTACATCCTTACCACTACACATCGACAAGTTGCGCAATGGCCAGCAAAGTTCCGATTTTTTAGCCTATAAATTTTTGCTTTTTTCGACACAGATGGTACACTATCAATTCTATCGGAGCAGTCATTTTCACTCTCGTCCACGTCAAAAGTAAAATCCACACTCCGCTTTCGAACGTCTCGCCCCATTTTCCTATAGGCTTTGTTTTTCTCCTCCATAACTTCGTTCAACAAGCGATCCTTCCTAAGCTTCGACCAATCGATACAAACATTGTCCTCCACAACAGCCGTCCGAAATTGATAACGCCAGTACGTGGCTATATTCCGCCTATAAGCCACCACAATATTCATCTGTAAAGCAACAACAATTGAAAATTAGTTTCCTAATTGAGAATTCATTCAATTATCGATTAAACAGTAGTTTTTTCCTTCAAACATTTTACCAAACGTATTCCTCAATCATTCGATTTTTCATATTAGTCAAATGTTTGAAGAAAAAAACTACTGTTTAATTGAAAATTAATTTCCCAATTGAGAATTCATTTAATTTTCCATTAAACAGTAGTTTTTTTTCTTCAAACATTTGACTAATATGAAAAATCGAATGATTGACGAATACGTTTGGTAAAATGTTTGAAGGAAAAAACTACTATTTAATCGATAATTCAATGAATTCTCAATTAGGAAATTAATTTTCAATAAAACAGTAGTTTTTTTCTTCAAACATTTGACTAATATGAAAAATCGAATGATTGACGAATACGTTTAATAAAATGTTTGAAGGAAAAAACTACTATTTAATCGATAATTAGTTTTCTAATTAAAATTTCGTTTGATTTTTGTTTCCAAGCCTGTGATATGTTCATTATTTGTTTGAGTTTCTACCTTTCAACACTCTTAATATCAAACGGCAAAAACCAATGTCAAACAAATAAACAAAGTATCAATAACTTCGAAACAACGAAAGAACAAAATTCGAATCAGAAAGTTACATCTTTATTGAACAGTAGTTTTTTTGTCAAACATTTGCCCAGACATTCAATTTTTCAATTAATCAAACATTTAAAGAAAAAAAAACGGATAAAGTTCCGAAAGAGCAGGAACGAGTTTTGAAATGAAATTTTGCAAAAAGGTAGTTTTTGGCAATATATGAAGATCCCCCAAGGGATT